>JABUQX010136722.1:0-16764 GCA_015478945.1 Trachelipus rathkii
AAGATAGCATATAATTTTCTCTGGCATCAAACAACCCTAATTTTGATGTTATAAAAAAACGAAACATCATTTCTTCAAAACATGAAGTGAAATGTATTAAATAAAGTTTTTTGTTCCCTAACTAGATTCTTTATTTTTTATTTTACTATTTTCATACTTCATGTAGTTTATAATATTTTCCTCTAATTAATTGTTAAATTTGTGTTTTATCTTTTAAAGCTAGTTTATTAAGTATAGCTGCATAATAAATACTTTTCAACTTGTATTATTTCTCAATGCAAATGGGAACAATGAGGTATTTTGAACATGAGAATTCTTTGAGTTTTCCGGATTTCCTGGATTTTAAAAAAAATATTTCTATACAATATTCTAACATTTTAAAAGCATTTAGTTTATACTTAGTTTATTTTTCATCACTTTCAAGTCCAGGGATAATTTTGTTGTACTCAAATATATTTTGAGGTAATAATCAATAAAGTTCTGCCACAAGTGGTTTAAACCATTCCATATTAATATTTTTAGACAAGTCAGTAAAGCTGTGTTGCTGTAAAATATAAATCTCATTTATATTACCAGTCTAAAGACTCAAAAATTCTCTATAACAGTAGCTATTAAAATTTCAATGCATCTAGAAATATATATAAGCATATCTAAAAATCCCCCCCCCCAAAAAAAAAGGTCAATGAAATCTAAAAAACCGCAAAAACCCATTAAAATACGAAAAAGACCAATGAAACCCACTGGTGTTTTATTATTATTATTATTATTATTATTATTATTATTATTATTATTATTATTTTTATTATTATTATTATATATTATATTATTTAATAAAAAATTTTAATTTTTAATTAAAAATAATTATTATCATCTTTTATTAAGATTATTATTATTATTATTATTATTATTATTATTATTATTATTATTATTATTATTATTATTATTATTATTATTATTATTATTATTATTATTATTATTTTAAAAAACGAGTTTTTGTGAGCCATATTATATATATATATATATATATATATATATATATATATAATATTATATATCCCATATATATATATATATATATATATATATATATATATATAGTGGAGAAGTTCGTAGTTTTAATTATCTTTCTTATTGCTCCTCCACTTCAAAGGTAGTTAGTTGTTGATGTTTTTTGATAGTCTTTCGTAATGACTTCATTTACTTTGAAAGACCTAAGGAGACAGCTACTTATCTAGTCGCCTCTTCATCACCTTGGAAGCTATGAATACGCTTGGATTTTCGAGACTCATCATCAATAATAAAAGAGGGTTAAAAAAACGACTTTACTAATTGGATTTAAAATACTTATTAAAAATTTTATCATAATATATACAAAACTCTTGTTGCAATTCATAATAGTTGAAATACGTTACAAGTTTAAATATATATATATATATATAATATATATATAATATAATAATAATATATATATATATATATAAATAAAAATATATTATATATATATAATTATATATAATATATATAATATAATGTGGTTGCACACAGTGCGTGGAGAACTCACAAAACTAAATTCATGTCATTTTTGGCGGTAAATAGCGCGAAATCATTTTGCCAGATATATATATGCAGATATCTAAAGATATTTATATATTGTTAAATAATTTTTATATAACAACGTATTATATTTTAATAAAAGTCATATTATTATAACTTCAAATATTAAAATGAGATTATATAATCATATAGTATATATCGAAACGATTTTCATGATCTATCTTTGAAAAGGAATTACAGCGTGTTCTTTCCTTAACTTTGCTTTCATCTCGTCTCTCTCTAATATAACTTTATAACGTAGCGGACCCATAACGGTCATTTTTCGCTTCTTTCGCATTAAACTCAATATTATTTAATTATTTTTAAATTATATAACACATTTAAACTGTCATTATTATAAACACCGATATATATAAATGTTATCTATTATACCCACCACGCAGACCCTTAATTCTAGGGATAGGTGCGGTTTGTACTCATATTAACGTCCAAGCAAGACGAAGCCTAAGCCCGTAGGATGAGAAATAGCTCACAATTATATCCTCCCACAGTGCGTAACCTAGGGACCCTACCTCGCTTTGTTTGGGCGTAAGTGGCTTTACGAGCCTATCCGCGGCGCTTTGTGTTAAATAAAATTATATATAAATATATATAAGATATTTTCAGTTTTTAGCCATTATCAGATATATAGATTTTAAGGTGACATGTAGTTTTGCATATGGTCTAGAAGATATATACATATATATTAATATATATAATACATAACATATACAAAAATACATATACATAAACATATACATACACATCACATAAAAAATTTTACGCGATAACCAAAACTATATACGCACAAATTATAATATTATTATTTTATTATACTATATACCTTTTTTATATTATTTATTTATACTAGACACTTACTATATACTATTGCGTGATATAATAGACTACTACTATCATAGTATACCCATATAAGTATATATATTTTATTACTTATAGTAAAGGTGTGATTTTATTACGTCCTTACTATAACAATAGCATAACATCATAGATTATAACTAGATATAAATATATATGTATTAAACTATATACAGTTATAATATAGAGATTATTATTTCATTATGTTCCTTATTAGTTAATCTAGCATATGTTGATAGTATATATTGATATCATAGATTATATTAGATAGAAGAATAGAATATAATGTAAGTAAGTTATTTTTATATATAATACAATAATAATATTAGATATATATAGTATATAATATTTTATAAGCCATTTTTATAGTATATCAAGGATAATATAGATTGAAATATACCAAAGCACATAGTATAGTAGCAGCAGCTTCATATATTTTTAAGAGAGAACAACTGTCATTTAAGGTGTACATCATTGCTGTCATTTTTGCTTCATTAGACTTAGGCGCTAAGTTATCTTAGTGCATTACTATTAGTAGTGATCCAGTATTATGTTAATAAATTTATATTATATTATTATATTTACTTAATTGACTACTACATTATATTCACACTATAATAAATAATAGTTAGCTGATTGTTGATAGCTAAAATTGATATGAGCAGTGACGATAATAAGCTCGGTTATAACTGCTTTGAATAGTCAGAATACTCCTTAAAATACTTATTTGATAATAATATGTTAAATTAGTATAGCATCAAAATATTTGAAGAGAATAAATGCAGTATCTATGTTATGTATATATATATATATATATCTTAAATAAAAATACCAAATTAAAGTTAAATGTATAGTGAAATAGGTGATAAACAATAGTTAATATAAAATTCCAAACCCTTTCACAATGACCCCACATACTTACAAATACACACTCATACATTTTGTTTTATCAAAATTTAAAAATGGATAAATAAAAAAATTTATTTTTTGTGTGACTCAAACTTTTTATTTTCCGTTTTGCTTATACTATAGTATGCGATTTCTAATATAATAATATAACTAAATATTATAAATATATTAACTAAAATATATAAAATACTCGTGCGTAAAGTATATATTAATAATAACTCTTTAGTCATACGTATGCCACTATACTATATATACTCACTATATTTATAATGATATTAAATAAAAAGGGTAAATATTAATAGGTTTTATAATATATACTGATTTATTTATAATATTAGTAGGAGTATTAATAGAACGTCACTAAAAGGGTATCATATGTATCATATATTACTTTTTATTATGACTGATATATATACTAATACTATATAGATACTAATAATATAATATCAAATATTCATCCCCCATAACTAAATATATACAAGGGGGACAAGGTTCGATCCCTTCCTGTTCCGCGATCCTAGGAAGCAATTATAATTATTTATTTAGACAATCTCTCTCTCTTCTCTTCTCTCTTGCTATGGCCCAGGAGGTTGTCAACTCTATAAATATATAATACAATATATATATTAAGATATATAATAACCTAAATATAGTATAAATTATAATTATCAGTCGTTATATAGATAGTATAATATATTAATACTTATAATATAACGTATATATATATAGTAGTCTATTATATATACTAGGTATATATATAAGAGATACTTCCTTACTCGCTGCTTGCTCGTTGACTTAGCAGCGATCTATCATTTATAGAAAAGTGATCATAATATTTTTACAAAGCTCTATATTGAGCTTCACTTAGTCGGTATTTTTTACTTTCATAAAATTAGTTTACTTGTTGCGATTATGAAAGAAGATGATTATCTTTCTATTAAATATGAAAGATTATTTTAAAATTAGAGATCAAACGTGTAAGACATGATCGCTCATTGAATAGCTCGTATTTTTTAATTCAATTTTAATAAGGTCGATTCGTTTGAATGAAAAAGCGGGAGATTGTTGTGAACTCTCTCGGATAAGATAAAGTTGTTCTATATTGCTGGTCTTGGCAAACTTTTAGTTAACATCTCTATTATTATAAAAAGGATTTTAAACACTTTTAATTTAAGTTTATTTTAAACATATATACTATATCATATAATTTATAAATAATATAATATATAAATTTATATAGGCTCTCTAGTAATCGTGAATTAGCTATATATTCTATAGTAATTAAATTTTAGATTAACCTATACAGCTATATTAGAGAACTATGTCTTATAATACTTACTCTAACATAAGTTCAATAAATTCGTTGAGTTTACTTAAGATATATGCGACACAATCATGAGAGCCAATATGAAGATATATACTTAATAATATACTAAATATATAAATATATATATATATATATTATTACTACCCTGATCATTACTATAATATTATTAGTATTATATATATAAATAGTGATAGCACGTACTCTCGCCTAGTAATTAATACTATATCTCGCACTGTATAATTTATGATATAAATATGAACGTAGCTATATAGTATATATATACGATATTAACCTATATATAGTATTACTCTCGTAGGTATGCTATCCTAGTACCAATTCCTATGTAAAGCGATTACCCTAAATATATAGTAAAAAACTATAATAGTATATATATATATTAATATATAATATAGCATTATATCTATAATTATATAAATAGTATAATTTTTAAGTTTTAACTTTTACATATAATTTATATAATATAATATAATAAAGATAACACGTAAATATCTACTAAGTGAGGGATAACCGAAATATATTTGTTGTTTCGATAGTAGTATATATGTTAGTATTAACTATTGTATGTTATATATAGTTAGAATATTATACTATTTTGTTTTTATTATTAATAATTCTAATACGTTCTACCCAAATAAAATATTCTTCACGTTTCTTATAAATAAATTACTAGGAGAGAGAGGTAGCGACTGTGAGAGAGGCCCGCACAGTAGTAAAAAGTAGCTGGAGTCGCCAACTGACAAGAAAATATTATTTAATATATGATATATTATATATAACTAACGATTATATACTGGATATTAGTGTAATATATTACTAGTGATATTTATAATGAATAGGAGAATATAATAGCAATAATATAATCATAGGTTTACCTATATAACATTACTATAAGTATAATTATATAATATAGTTATATATAAAATATATACTACGGATATAATATTAATATATAATATATATCATATATCAGACAGCGAATCTAGTAACTTTTTTATACTACTCTGAGCTCTTTCTCTATATTATATTAAACATAGAATATATATATTATATATATGTATAATAAATTTAATATATATCTACATTAAAAAAATATAAATAATATAGTATAATATATAAATAAACACTAAATCACTAATAAAGTTATCTTTACACAATAAGATCTATTCATAACTGAACAATAATATAAATGCATAAAATATTCATTAGAGATATTTTAGTAATTGCACGATTCGATATGTTTTAAATTTAATTTATTAATTCGATGGTCTCAACTTGTTGATGTTCTTCTTGTCATATTAATATTATTTTATTATTATTAATATTTATATATTCATTATTATTAAGTATTGATTATTATTATATTATATATATTTATTATTTATTTTTATTTAATTTCATGATTACAGCTATAGTGTTATTACATAATTTATTCTTATAAAATTATAATTGTGTTTAATTTAAATAAGATAGCAGTCATTGAAGTTGGGTTAGTAATAGTTTTTAATCTAGCGCAGTATAAATTATAATGCTCGTAATTTATTACGCACAAAGATAAATTATCGTTTATCATTTAAAAAATCTATCTATGAAAAAACGTGATATTGTATTTCGCTCCTAGAAAATAAAAACCAACTTGTTAAAATTATTTTTATTACACGCAGATGTATATTATCAGTCTACAAAATTTCTACCCTCCTTTTTAGGAAAGCGCGCGTGGTGATATCACATTTATGTGGCAAATTCATGAAGAATAGACATTTATATTCAAAGGCTATGGTGTCTTACACTGTTGATTTAAATATTTACAATAACATTTATATTATGATATTTATAAGAAGGCTAAGATTTTAGCATTTGTTTATCACTCCAACACTGCGTAATTTTGCCAAAAAAATAAACGTAAATACAGACAAGGTATGGAATGAAATTTGCAGATGATCGATCGTTTCTATATATGTGTAACCTCCTGGGTCTTAAGGCCTTTCACCGCCCACTCACATAAAGAGTAGTGAAGTGCCTTACTGATAGTAGGAATATGATTTGGTGATGTATGGTTCAAAATTATATGCAGTTATCAATCTTCTACATAAAATACTATTTCCATATAATTATATATACGTATATATATATATTAATAATATATGAGTAATATACCATATAATATATAATATATATAAGAGAACTATATTATATTATACTTATATCAGCTGTGTTCTTACCCCTTTTCTGTGGCTTCCGTCTTTGCTCAGTTATACAAAATATTGAGAGAACACCTCCTCTCCTAGATTAGGTGCTATTGCCCGTGAGTGGTATTGGTGTTAATCTGATGAAAATAAGAAAAAAAAAAGAAAATCAATGTTCTTAATTATTATAATTATATGTATTAATATATACTGCTAGTAAGAGTGTTATTTTTAATCTATTTATAAATATAATACGAATAATATATATATATATATATATATTATATACTTTAATTATTTATTATAATATTTAATTAAATAGTATATATAATATATTATATATACAACTATATATTTATAACCACTTACATATAAGTCTATATATTACTATATTATATAAATATTAATAGTAAATAGTTATATATGTCATACTGTTATACTTGAAGCTCTCGTAAATATCCCTATACGTATATATTTGTTATTTCTCAAGCTGTCCAATTGATCAAATTAGGGAAATCAGAACAGGAAAGAATTGTGAAAGCCTTCGACACAAACACTTTCCTGTAGGATACAACGAGAGAGACGAAATCATTTAGCATCCTTTATGGACTTTCCTACGAGCCTTGATGTGTGATCTCGCCCATACTCCTGACGAGCAAATATGTGGTCACGAGATTAAATGCTTAAATTGGAGACCTCTCAGATGATTAAGGTAGTACATATGATTTTTTGGAATAAGACCAAATAATTATATGCCATTTAAACAATACAATTATAACCTCCTAATGAACTTCGGAAGTGTTTGGGTGGACTGAACTCTCATTGCATTCTTGCACTGATTTGGCTTGCCTACTTCCAAGTCTCTCACACACAAATTTATCGTATTCTTATCTCTCACTATCTATTATATAACTATAAATATTAATAATATAAATATATTATTCCACTATACTATATATATATATATTAATTAATTATACTATATATTTTATTATATATCTATTGTGTGTGTGTAGTATAGTGTTGTTGTGCGCTCAGTCAGGGTGGCATGAAAGTTCGTGAGTTTTTTATTATATATATATAAATATAATATATTATATTTAATGTTATAATATATAATACTTTTTCAGATTATTATTGATATATATATTATATATACATGTGATATGTATGATATATATATACTATAATAATTTATATACATATATATTATATATATACTACTTAATCATATATATATATATAATGAAGACTTAGGCAAAAGCCAGTTATATTTAGTAAATCTCCCCAGTACTTCTTCCAGCTTCTTCCTAAGCTCGCTCAGCACACATATAGATATTCCACTAAGACGGCTTTTCAGTTATGGCTCATTGGAGTAATGTTTCTACTCTTAGCAATGTATTTTTTTTATGGTGCCCGTTGTACACGGTTGAGTCAGTGAAATTGGCAGATCATATTTCATAGCTGGGAAGAAAGTATCTGTCTTTTAACACCTCTGCTAGTTCCAATTCTTTCAGTCCTTGTTTATGATATTTTTTTATCCACCCAAATTCTTCGTCATTGCCCATCTTTATTATTAAAATATTGTTAAATTATAAATTTCAGAAAAACTTGGCTTTTTTTTTAAAATTTTCCAACTTCGTGTCCTACATTATAAAAGAGTGTAGAGCACTGTAACATATCTATGTTTTTTAACTGCAAAGTATTTGTTCCTAGATTCTAGTAAATACGGGATACTTACCTCTAAGACCAATCCAGATATTGAACAATTTTCCCGCAGCAAAATGTAGTTCAAAAGCAACTCATTTTGTTGCACTGTTACCGTCTTCTGAATATATTTTCAGGCCCTTGGACGATGACAACAGATGTTTTTTTGAATATACCAATACTACAGTATTGATGACACATGTTTCAAATAGAAAAAATACAGTATTAATGAGTTTACCATGTCTCAAAGAAAAATGGGTTGTTTAGGCCATACTTTCTTCGAAAAACAGTTTCATGAAAGTTGATAATTATATCCATTACTTTGGAAATTGTGTTGAGCGATTTTACTTCTCTTAGTAAATTTGAACGCAGACGTCTTCCCTTTCCGCAGTTGAACAGTCATCATAATCCTGCCCAATACATTTGTCTGCTTCAAAATCTTCATTCTATAGAAAGTTATATATTACAGCGGGTCTAGTTTAGAAGTCTATTGCAGCCCATTCCCAAAACCCGAGAAACTTTCACGAATTGCCCTTTCTATGTTCATAAAATAATCGAATACTAATTGATGTAAAGTTGTAGGGATCATTTGAAAAGATGGCCCCACACTGACCAAAAAATCCTTGGTTCGTCAGGTTTTTCTGACCCCATATAATAGAGTATTGATTTGTCCTTTCCTTTTTCAGAGTTCGATTACGACTTAGGCCTACTATTTTCCATCATAAATCGGAAAAATGAAATTTGAGCGTAATTTTAGAAATTTTCATTCGATTTGAACCCAAATAGTTCAGAATGTAGAGTTTAGCAAAGCTTTAAAACGTTCATTTCTGATCATTTTTCTGTCTCTCTTTTAGTTTGAGCGTGTACATTATTTCTATTTAAAAAAAAAATCCGAAAATCTCGACTCAAGTGAATGCTAATCAGAAACCGCTTTCCTGTTGTTTTTTTGCTTGAACAACAGCAAAACGGTTGAGTATACGTACCAATAATTGATCTAAACAAATAATTTATATGTCCCCCAATTATACATGCTCTGAAAATTTCGTATTGATCGGATGAATAACTATAAAAGGTCGAGACATGGCATGCTAAAAAAAAAATTGAATTGTATTGCTGCTACGAATTGAGGGCTAGGATGGCATTCGATTCAATGACATTTTCCGTATATATTTTATCTATGTAAGGTTCAAGCTTCAAGCTATTTCGAAGAAGGTTTTTGATTAGTGTTCACTTGAACCGAGAATTTCTGATGTTTTCAATTGCAAATAATAAAGCCTGCAAGAGTAATATGTGGAGTCAAGTTATTACTCGATGAGCCCAGAACACAAATTTTAACTACACACAAATAAACGTTAAAATGAACGTTAGAAGCATTCGCACACACAATGTCACTCTTGTATTTTGCACTTTGCTTGGTTCAAATCTAATGAAAATTTCGAAAATTATTCTCAAATTTCATTTTATAGATTTAAGACATAAAAACTCAGACAGATTCTAACCGTATTCTTATAAATTTTTACTAACATGCATAATCTTTTAAAAAATGGATCTAAAAAGTGGTGGTGGTACAAGTAGTGATGAGTAAGTAGTAGTAGAAAAAGTAAAAAGTGGTGGTAGTAGTAGTAGTAAACAAGTTAGTAGTATAGTAGTGTAAGTAGAGTAGACTTTCATTTTTAATTTCCTCATAGTAGTAAATTTTGAAAATAAAGTACAGTTATGAAGTTGCTAATCATCTTCGATAATATTTTTCGAGTCCCCTGCTCCACCCTGACTCTAGGCGATTCGTTTCAATAGTCTCAGCCGACCTCGCTGCTGAACGCCTTTCTCCCTGCCGAATCTCGTACCGCCCCTTTTGATATATATATATATATATATATATATATATATATATTATTATTATATATCACTACTATATATATATATATATATTATATACTATATCATATATATAATATATAATATATTACTCATCATATAATTTATTACAACAAAAAAAAAACCTTTTCTTTCCGGTGATATCTAAATTTTAAAATTTTTTGTAATAAAATGTTCAAATTTTTTAAAAAGGAAGGGTAAGCTAAAAAATATATAGATTGAGGCAAACTTGTTGAACAAAACTTAAGAAGCGTGTGAATGATTATGAAGTACTATATTTATAGAGTAAGTTATATATAATAAGCCTAATTAGTGATTATAGCTAATATATATACTAACCTTATTAGTAATATATATTATATTATATATTATATTTATATATATATATATTATCTATCTATATCTATACTATTCTTCGATAAGTAGAATACATATTAAATTAATATATATGTCTATATATACTAAATAGTTATATCTTCGTTTTTTCAAACCTCTCTGATTTCTGATCAGTATGAAGTAATCTACTTATATATATTATATATATATATATTATATATAATATATTAGAGTGGGCAGAATGGTCTATTTTCTTGCATTATGCCGACGAGTTACAATATACTTTAATTACTTTTATTTTTCTATCAAACAAAACTTTTAAGCGAATATTATTTTTATATAATTCTATTCAGAGTTTGCGAATACATTTTTTCTTTAATATTTGCGAAACGAATTCGAATGTGAATATTTATCTATTGGCCAGTATGGTGTGCCATTTTTTATTACTAGGTGTAAATGTAATATTTACTGTTTGTTAAGAGTTCAATAGCACACCATCTCTAAATTCCTAAATTTGATTGAGTAAAATTATATTCAATTTCGTGTGTTTCAAGGATGCTGACGGAAGATCCTAATTTGACAACCCCACAACTCTTTCCACAACCTTTCCAAACCTTCTTTCCCTAAGCCTTCTTTTACCGGCCCAACCATTCGTTCTCCAATCTCTTTTCCTCCCTACCTATTTTTTGCTCTCAAACACCGTTTCTAAAACCTCATTTCTTCCTTACACAATACTTCTCTTCCTCTTAACCTACCTCTCTTTTCCTTTTGCCCTAAAAGGTGCTTCTGCCCAACCTTGTCTTTTCTTTTTAAAACTGACGACGCTCAAAGGACTCTCCAGAACATTTCCCAACTCTTTCCCCAGCCTCTTTCCCATCATCTCTCCCCAACTCTTTTCTATCACACTTTCCCCAGCCTCTTTCGCAACCTCCGCCATTTCAAAAGGGAAAGCTAACCTATTTATTTATAGAGGCTATCTGCAACAGTCGATAGTATAAATAATGTATAAATTAAACATTGAAGGTTTATACTTCAAAAATAACAATCTTTCATTCTCTCTCTAAGCATTTAATCTACTTCGTTTTACATCACGGGTTATACCAGAGGCCACAGTAATTATGAAAAGAGACTTATCAACTTAATATACACTCTTTTAGGCGACAAGCAAAGTACGTCTCCTTGCCTAGACGTCACAAGATCATAGGGGGGTGGTGGGGCAGGTGGGGGGTGGATACGTCTCCTAGGCTTCCTCCATCCATGCAGAGGTCTTATGTCATGGAAAAGTTGTTTTCTTCTGACGTACTGGTTAACTGTTTTGGTGCCTGCTCAGAAGCTGATTCATCATCATTACTACCCTGAATGTAAAATTGGCATTCATGACGTCAGTGACTGTGGTGCTGTAGAAGTTTAGAAAAACGTTTGCTCATTCCACTTTGTTTCTCTATTTGAAAATGTTATATTTGCGTTTTTTTAAATTTCTTCACAATTTTTCGGTCAGGACACATTGACCTTCAACGCCTCACCGAAAAAAAAAAAAAAAAAAAAAAAAAAAAAAAAAAAAAATGAAAAATAAAATAAAAAAACCTGAGAAGTAAATATTTTTTTTCTTTAGTTTGTTTAGGATCCAAAACACGTAGCTATAGAATACAAGTTGTTACTCTCTCTTTGAAAACCAATTTTTTGTTCTTTAAATTTCTCTCAATTATATATTAGCACTCATAATTTTTTATTCTCCTCTGACTGATCATTAGAGGTCTGAAGATATTAATACTCCCTCTCAGAGTGATTACCCTCGATAGTGCATCTGACATAGTTTTCTGCTTGATTAATTATGATGATATCTTCAAACTGTTGGAGTACATTGGTACAAAGGGTTAGAATAGAATTTTCATGAGATGTTAAGACATTTATTTCATCATAAGAGCGACCGTAAAAAGCAGATGAGATTTCATTAAGTTCTTACATCCTGATCACATCAATATTTGCTAGAGGTGAGACTTTCACCGTTCCAGGGAGTGGTAATATCATTCTTACAGAAAGTTGTGGACATAAATTCTGGCCTGTATTTTCTTTAGTTCTTATTGAGCCATGGTAGAATGATTAAAATTCACCGCAATTGATTTTGAGAACTTCACTGACAGTTTTTTGAAATGTCACAATATTTCTAATGTTGATGACTGATGAATTTTGTGTTATTCGCTCAAGAAAGAACAGATTTCATTATATTGTCACCAGTATCTCTCATGACACAAAGAACATCAGTATCTGAAGATAGGATTCATGTTCTTCCCATAAAGTCAAAATTCCATTAAATACGTTATTGAGATATTTCAATGAAAAGTTCAGCACACAACATAAAATTTCGGCCTTTGAAATAATTTTCTACGGCATGACTAGTCAGAGAGATCAAAAAGAAACTAACCGACTTGAATATCTGGCCATTCGTCGGTGGAGAAAGCTAACTTGGATATTTACTTGATAGAGGTTATTAATTCTGAAACTTTAGTTTAAACATAGCCATGTATTTTCTCCCAAACAATATCTCCGTAGTATTTCCTTTGAGGTAGTAGGTAGAAAGGGACCGCAATTTCCATTAGCCGTACAAAGCCAAAAACTTCAACGTGGGAAAACAGAATATCATCCGTTACTATCATTTCTGAAAAAATTTACTATCCATTTTTTGTGGTTTTCTACTTTTAGCGTTTCATATATTTGAGTTTCTGTACAAGTTTCAATCAAGATTAATCTGTTTCATTAGTAAAGCTGGAACTGGAGATCCCTTACTCGTTTTCCTTTCTACATCTTCATTGTGTTTGCTGCTTGAAGGGTTTACTAAAAAAGATGACGTTCTTCCTTTACGAGAATAATTACGATTGCAAAGTATATTCTTAGCGGTGTCATGGAAAACAATATAATAGTATTCCCAAACCAAACTGAATTAGGATGGCATTCCACAATTATTTCAACAGTTGATTTCGAGCACGTACACGTTCACGTGCACGTACACGTACACGTACACGTACACGTACATATACAAGTACACGTACACGTACACGTACACGTACACGTACACGTACACGTACACGTACACGTACACGTACACGTAGATCTTGATGCGGTATTAGTCAACTCATTCTAGTCGTTATCACACAAAAAGGCGCTAAATTTTCTAACGAATCCCATCGAACCACGCTTTATATTCGTATTCGTATTCGTATTCGCATGTGTTCTAATGCGAATATCTATGCAAATAATCTATTTCTGATATTCGAGAAGGCGAATGTGAATGCGAATAATCTTTTTAAAAATTCGCCTAATGCAAATGTCAATGCGAATGTTCAAAAACATGTCACCAAATATTCGTCCTATGCTCTAATAATATATATATATATGCTAATATTATATTATTTATATCTTATATCTATATATATAAATACTAAACGTCGTTAATTTTTAATCGATATATTCCTGTGCGGTGCGGGGCCATATACGATTATAATATATATATATATATATATATTTTTAATATATATATATAAATATATTATATATATATATATATATAATATTTCTATGTAGTCAGATTATTACTATATATATATATATATATATATATATATATTTATTATATATATTATATATATTTTATATATATATTATTTAAAGTTGTCACATCCGACTCACGGGCAGGCCCTACTTCAGGGAGGGGTGTTGCACACTAAAATTTCTCATTCGCTAGCGTAAATTACGCAGATGAGCACAAGCGCAGGCTTTAAAGTGAGGAGATTAAATTCAGTGGGAAACACAGAAGAATGAAACAGAATTCCACAGAACAATGGTGGCAGGAAAGAAGGAAGCACCGCAGGGGCACTAGCCTGGAGTTACCTACATCAACACAAAACTCGTGCGTCCGACACAGCACCCTTGTGCTACGAGGGCGTCGTAAAGGTGGTGGTACGGAAGTGGGTAAGTTCCGCTCCGGAAACACCTGGCGCTTGCGGTACCTAAGAAAGAGATAAAAGCAACCAACATCCGCGCCCGCAATTATAGAGAGTCAGTGAACTGGAGAGAGTGACAGAACAGTCTTATAAACCTTTTGGCTTTTGACTCGGACCCTGTCCCAAAAGCCGGGTGAACCAGAGCCCCCCCAGATATGAGAACAGTACTCCATACAAGGGCGGATGAGACACTTGTATAACTGTGAGTAACTGTGAAGAAGAAAAAAATCTCGCAGTCTAAACAGACTCCCAGTTTTTGAGCGCCCTAGCATACGCGTTGTGAATGTGGATGGTTTCCCAAGACATTTTTTTGTTTATGTTAAGGCCAGAAATGTTTATATTGCCAACGGAGAGACGAGAGCACCGTCGAAAGAGATAGGAAAGTTAGAAGGTGTTTTTGAAGAGGGAGATATGTAGAAGTTGGTTTTTAAAGAATTGAATTTCCACAAGGTTGGGACGAACCAATCGGAAATTCTATTTCCATCAGCGAGAACAGAATCGGAAAGATTAAGACGAGAGGCAATTCTAAGAGTAAAAGAGGGAGGAGAAATTGAAATGAGTTGAAGAATGAAGGGTCGAGTCATCGGCATATTGAGTGGATAAGTTAGATGTGGCAGTGAGAAGATCATTAATGAAAAGTAAAGAATAAATAGGAGTACAAGACAGAACCCTGAGGAAACACTATTGACAGAAAAAGTAAGACAGTCGCTCAATCAACCACAGCCGATATTGAGCTGCCACAAATGAAAGAAAGCTAGACATATATATATATAACTATATCATATCTTTCATATATATATAATATATATATATATATATTATATTATATTATATATATATAATTATATATATATATATATATATATATAATATCTATAATTCTATCAAAAATATTTCATATGAAAATGAAACAAAAGAAATTTATTAAGAATTAATGTAATATTAAAGAGTTGCCATGAGTAAAAATTTAAAAAACTGCAAAAGTTTACCTACTACATCACACAACGCCAACCTACACAACCTACACACACACCTACCCACCTACACACCTACACACACAAGAGTCCGTGTATGTAATTTAAAATCGATATATCGAATTATTATCGATATTTCATTTTTATTTCAGCTGAATTAATTTTTGTATTACTTTTATTTATTTATTATTATTATTTATTATTATTATTATTATTATATTAGTTAGTTATTATTAAATTATTATTATTATTCTTTTACTTATTTTTATTATTAATTATTTATTATTATTATTTATTATCTATTTATTATTATTATTATTATTATTATTATTATTATTATTATTATTATTTTATTATTTATTATTATTATTTATTATTATTTTTTATTATTTATTATTATTATTCATATTCATTATTCCTTTATTTATTATGTTATTATTTTGATTATTACATATATATCATCACACACAATCATTAATTAGTTATTAGTTATCTTATTTTAATATATCATCATACATCAAGATTTATATTAATTATTATATTATTATTATTATTATTATTATTTAATTATTATTATTATTTTTTATATTATTATTATTATTATTTTTATTATTTTATTTTATTATTAATTTATTACCATTAGAAGATGCATTGACACAAGCAATTATGCCAATTTACCAAGGGACTAATTAGCTGCCCCTGTAATTAATTCTAATTGTCGCATATTAAACTAAATAAAAAGAAAAACATTAAATTTAGTAACTTAGATTCATCTGAGATGTGGAAAGTATTTTATAATATTATTTATATTTTTATAATTATAGTATATATATATATATATAATATATATATATATTATATATATCCATATATAATATATATATACTATAATATAAAAATATTATATATAAATAATATATAATAATAGGTATTATAATAAATTAATATTATATAGATATATTGGT
>JABUQX010136723.1:0-2500 GCA_015478945.1 Trachelipus rathkii
CCTTATTAGTCATATGTATTTAATTCTTGGACTACTGTGTTAGAAAATCTTATGCGCCAGAAGCAAGATCCTCTGATCGGAATCTGGTGATAACTTGAGTTTGGAAGCCTAATGAAAGATGCTAGTCTATGAAAGGAGGCTTCTCACATAGAGTATAACCAGAGGACTGGCATCGGAAAACTTCGCGAAAGAATCTCGGTTTCCTTTATTTAAAAATGCTCTAGCTAGGGTTAAGAAGTTCGGGCAAATAAGAATTGTTGGATACTATTTATGGAATAATATATCCAACTGTACAGATATAGCGAACGCCCTCATTGGAGTTTGATATATATATATTATATATATATTAATATATCTATATATATATATATTATATATGATTTATATATTAATTATATAATATATAATAATATAATATTAATTATATATATATTCTAATTAATATATATATTATATATATTTATAATTCTATAATATATATATATATATATATTAAATAATAGTATATATAATATAATATATATATCATATTATATATATATTATATATATATATAAATACTACCCTGTGTTACCAGATTGCAGATATGGACCACCCAACTCCTTTTGCACCCCACCAATCTCTTTCCCCCAGCATTACATGTCCGCTCAGCCTCAACCCATTTGAAAAAAAGATTATATGTGGAATAATACTTGAAATTAATAATTCTCAAATTATGTTAAAAAAAAACTAAAGCTTCTGAGCCCTTTAAGAGAGTGTTTGCTTCTCTTTTCTTCGTAAATGAGATCTGCATCGCTGAAAAGACGCTCAATAGCTACACTTGTGGAAGGGCATGATAAGTATTCCCTGGCGAGTTCTGCAAGATGTGGAAAACTTTTACAATTATCACGCCATCAGACCAATGGATCTTTATCCGATTCCAAAGAGTTTTCGCTTTTGATAATCTTCGATCAATGACAGAGTGTCCTTTGATACCTCTGAACAAGACTCTTCATCGCTGCTATCTGTTTCGCTAACAGATAGTAAATGTGTGTCTGTTTCTTCAATCTTTCTTTTTATTGCTGGTGAAATTCTGCTTAGCAGCAATTTCATCAACAATAAGGCATACAAATAACTTTTAACCGCCTTTGTGAAACACGTGGTTCAAAAAATTTGGTTTTGTATCTAGGATCCAGAAAAGTTACTATTGCAGATGCGTAATCGTCTTGCAGATTTTGAAATCTATTACCTATCTCCAGCATTAGTGTTTCTGCATCTTTGAAAGTCCCTTACTTTTAATAGCAGCATTTAGCACAGCTTTCATCGTTGCAACTAGAGGAATCTCATCTGGCAAACAAGAATTTTCTGAGATAATAGTCTTAGTTACCTCTTCAAACCGTTTAAGAAGAGTAATACAATTACCTAAAATAGTATTATCATCCCCTGTCAAGCCTTTCACCTTTGTCTTTGTTCAAAGCATAAGGGGAGACAGCTTCATTTATTTCTCCCATCCTCTCAAGCATGTACCAACTACTATTCCAACGAGTCTGAACATCTTGCGTTACAGAAAGTTGAGGAACATTTAGTCTCATAATTCATAAATGAATACTATCCGCAAAAAAATTCATGCGGATGCGAGTAGAGAAAAATTATGCGGATGCGGATATCTGCTACACCTCTAGTCTTTACGGTATTTTACCTTATAGCATTTGAATATTAGATTCATTGGAAAAGTGGTATATTTTTTTATTCTCAAAAGCAAGGGAAAAAAAAGAAACAAAATGTTTTATTGTAACTATTGTAAATTTTGAATTTGACTCCTGGAGTCGGAGTCGGAGTCGGAGTCGAAATTTTTTGTTTACGTGGAGTCGGAGTCGAGTCGAAAATTTTTGTTTAGTGGAGTCGGAGTCGGAGTCGGAGTCGAAAATCCAAATTTGAATTTAAGGAGTCGGAGTCGAAAAATTTATTTGACGACTCCGCAGCCCTGATTATTTCTTGTAAGCGAATGAGTCTTTAAATTGATATATAACAAGCCTTTGGCTTGTCTATTGAGCGAGGGCTAACGCCCTCGCATTGGAGGTGGGCTATATATAATATATAATATATATATATAGTTTATATATATATATATATAATATATATATATATATATATATATATATATATATATATATATATATATATATATATTATATATTATATATATATGATTCAACAATCATTGTGGACACAAACAATAAATATTTTACGTCGAAATAAACTAAAAGAATTTAAATAAATAATTTAAAAAAAATCAATTTGTAATCAAAAAGAAAAAAAGTAAGTTCATTTTAAATAGCAAATTAAAGTCCTTTCAACAAATCAGGAAACGAGATTGGCGAACTGTTTTTTGGCAGTTTAAATAATAATAACTATATATGATCAAGTAAAATCAAATGATTATTGATGTCTGACTGACTAAGTATCATAAAATTTTGGGACATTCCTTGAAGGACCGTGTTTTGATGTACAAGGCCGTCGC
>JABUQX010136723.1:7500-13251 GCA_015478945.1 Trachelipus rathkii
AAAGACAGTCGGTATATTGAAGGAAGGAATGAGGAAATTAAAGGAAGACAGAGTGAAGGGAAGAGATTGGGTCCTAATGTGGATGGTAAGTGGTTATTCTCCTAATCAGAAAGTGTTTGGGATTTATTATAGGGAATCTCAATTCGTCAGATCAACAGAACAGCGTCAGATAAATAAATAAAGTCCGTCGATATCAAAGATCGGATCATCGAAACAATCCGTCAGTCGATCCATAAAGTCGGCGCTCCGGATCGTCAGATCAATATGGATATCCGTCAATCAGGCAGATCATAAATCATTTGATCAAAGGTCGATCTCCAGGATCGGAGGATGGTTGGCGGACAAACAACCAACAAACAAACAACATGTGTGACAGCCAACAAACAAACAGCCAACAGGATCAGGGAATAGAACGGTAAAAAAGAATTATCGAATCGGCTCTGAAGATGAAGATGGAGGAGAATTAAGAAAGTGATAAGGTTAGAAGATTAAAGGGTAAATGATGGTACATATGTTAAAGATTTGGGCTGGAAAAGGAGTTTGGGCGGGTTTTCAAAGGGATATGGAAGAATCCACATTAGGAAATAGATTAATGCTGGTAGTTCTGATTTTCGTCGTAAAGGTGCTGGAAAAATAATGTATTGAAAGATAAAGTCCGTTCCGGAACCGTGGATCGTTAAGGCGTGGAATCGGCTTTCAGGTCGTTAATGAGGTTTTATGGAAAAAGAATATCTTGAAACAGAAGACTGTGAAGCATCGACTTTTTCAATAGAAGGGTTAAAGATAATCCTATCTATAATAAATATGAACGACTGGCAGGTAAAGACTCTTGACGTTAAAACAGCATACTTGCAAGGAAAAGAAATGGAGAGAGAAGTTGTGATAAAACCCCCTGATGAGGTCAACACGTTAAAGTTATGGAAACTTAAAAAAACAGTGTATGGGTTGAAAGATGCAGCTAGAAAATGGTACGAGAGTCTAGTTGAAGTGTTAATAAGAGTTGGGGGAAAAAGAAGTAAAATTGATAATACCATATTTAAGTGGGAAAAGAATGGTGAAGTTTATGGGATAATGGGTATTCATGTTGTTGATACAGGATGTAAGAATAGTGTCGTGGGAGAATTGTGACTAGGAGCAATCTTATCAACTCTCACTAGAGTGAGGCTTTTAAATATTTAGGAATAGAAGTAATGCAAAAGAAGAATGGTGATATTGTATTAAGTCAGAGGAGTTATGCTAGAGATAAGTTAGCTGTAAAGAATCTAAATAAGGAAAAAAAGGATGAAAAGTTGAATGAAGAAGAGATGACATTGTATAGATCTCTGTTAGGAAAATTAAACTGGATGTCACAGAATACTCGTCCCGATTTAAGTTTTGAGGTGAGTTTTCTAGGGAGAAATATGAAAGAGGCTACAGTAGAAAACTATAATGACTTAATAAAGGTTGCAGAAAGGGCAAAAAGAGAAGAAGTTCAAATGAGAATACCTAAGCTTAAGAAAGGAAGAATGCGTTTGGAGGTATATTCAGATGCTTCATTTGGCAACATAAGTGGAGGTAGAACTCAGATAGGATATTGTATAAGAGTAAAAGACACGGTGGGCAATACTTGTCCATTATTATGGAAATCTAAAGTGGCTAAAAGAGTTGTAAGTTCCACTTTGTCAGCTAAAACCTTGAGCATGGTCGAGGCTACAGAGTGGGGGGAATATATTAAATATCTGTGGGAAGAATTAACAGCAAATAAAAATAACTTAAAAATAATAGCAATGACTGATTGCAAGTCCTTAAAGGATAGTATCAATTCTACAAAAGGAGTCAAGAATAGGATACTTAGAATAGAGTTAGCTAATTTAAAAGAGAAAATGGAAAATGGTGTGGTTCAATCAGTTGAATGGGTGAATTCAAGATTATAATTAGCGGATGGATTAACAAAGAAAAATAACCGAAAATGGGCATTACCCCTCCTTCGCAGGGTAATTAATTAAGGGGTGAAAAAGAAAAAGTTAAATTATAATATACTTGTTTCAGTTACAGGTATGTGGTGGAACGCTTTATGTAAAAGGGGCCATGTTAATTAGGTATCTGTACAGTCCTTTTTTCTTTATTTCAGTTTTTTAATTTGTTGTTATTTTTCTTCTTCTTTTATAGGAATGGTTTTAAATGAAAGTTTAATCTATGATATTGAATATTAATGATAGCAAATGATTTAATATTTTTATATGGAATTAAGATTATTGTAGATATATGGAAGTATTTTAGTTATTCATTTTTAATTGACTGCTGTGTTTAATAAGTTTAAGATAAAGAATTTGATGATTAACAGAGGATCCATTCATATTCAGAATATTAAAGAAAGGATGACTTTAATATAGACAGACTATACAACTTTATTGACTCAATGACTTACTTACTTACTGTTATTTACTTCGTACTTTAAAGAAAAAAGCCAATCTATCCATACTTGTCAAGATAACAGTTTTTTAAAGGTAATTATCTTATATAAGATTTCATATTTGTTATTAATATTTAACTCATATATATATATATATATATATATATATATATATATATATATATATATATATATATATATATATATATATATATATATATATATATATATATATATATATATAACAACAACATATATATATATATAGGAATGCTGATGCATGCCTCCAGGAGATGGTCGTGATGCTTGAAGTAGCGACCTTCTAACTTTTGACAGTGTGATCATTATGGGTACATGGAATGTCAGAGGAATAAAATGTTGAGGAGAAGGGAGAGAGAGGTGATGAATGTATTTAGAAAGGAGAAATTTGATTTGCGCTCATGTGACTGAAACAAGATGAAAAGGAAAAGGTGAAATTAAGTGAGGTGTGATATGAAATGTGTGTGCTGGTGTGGAAGAGAATGAGAGGGAGAAGAGTTTACGAATTTTGATGAGTGACCACAATTTATAAAACTATGGTAGACTTGTGTGTGTGTGAGTCCTAAATTCTAATGGTTAAATTTAAGTTTAGAAAAGGTCAGGTGTGTGGTTGTGGTATGATTCATCTGAAGCGTTGAAAGAGAATACGATTTTTTTGGGATAATTTGAATGATGTTCTGGGTTGGGGGTGAGTAGGAGTTTCAGATTGATAGTGTTGGGGGGACCTGAATGGTTGGATGGGTGATCAAAAGGGATGGTATAACAGGTGGTTTTGGGGTGGGGAGAGAGAAGAGTAGGAAGGTGATTGATTTCTGTGAAAGAGAGGTATGTGTGTAGAGAGAAATACGTACTTTTCTTTAAACACAAGAACATCCATAAGTATACTAGAGTTGGTGTAGGTAGAGATGGTATCCAGTGAAAAAGTATGATTGATTGTGTTAGTGAAAAGAAGGAATGTTAGAGGAAATAATGATGGATGTTAAATCAGTAAAGGGGTTAGGAATGGGGATTATCGGATCCGTATATTTGTTCTATGTAAAATAAAGTTAGTGGGGCTTGGATGGAGAGGAAGGTATCGGATCATTTTGTCGTTTGAGTGAAGTTAAAGTGGAAACAGAGAATAAGGATAAGTATGTAGGAGTGCTCGTAGTAAACCGGTTGAATGTGAACAAGTTGATGCTGAACAAGTCTGGGGCAAATGAAGGGAAACGGGTGTTAGTAGATGCAAGGAGGTGTGGATGTTAAAGTAGGAAATAAGAATATTAGCAGCGAATGGTGGAATGAAGGTGATGAAGCGGTTAAAAGTAAAGCGATGGTTGAATGTATAAAGCAAATGATGAAGTTTTCAAAGTTCATATATAAGGAGAATACTAAAAAGGTTATATTATTAGGAGAAAACAAGAGGTAAATGAACAGTTTGGAGGAGGATGAATGAGGACATACAAAGGAAAATGAAGCACGAATGGAGGTTAGGAAATGAGAATAAGGAATCTGCTTAGAATATGAATAGGGATGGTGCTTTTTTGTAACTGATGAAATGGATGTGAGGGTGGAAAAGAACACTTCGAAAATCTGCAACATTGGCAGTAATGATGAGGGTGTTGAGTGAATGTGTGGTTTTGATGGTGCAAGAAGGAATAGGTATTTTTTGGGGATGAGGTTGTAGTAAAGGAGGAGGTAATGGGTGAAGGTGAAAGAGTTGAAGAATGGTAAATCTGCAGGTATAGATAGAATTACTGGTGAAATTATACAGGCGAGATGGTGATGGATTGAATTTGGGGTTGTGTAATAAGCGTTTATGGAGGTATAGTTCAAGGAGAGTTGGAGGAAGCGGTAATAAGTACCTTGTATAAAGGGTAGGGAAAAGGGAACTGTAGAAATTATAGGGGAATAAGTTTATTGAGTGTTGTAGGAAAGGTATATGCTGGTATTTTGAGTGAAAGAGTGCGTCGCGTCGAGGGATTGGTGGTGAAGAACAAGGTGCGTTTAGGAGTGGTAGAGGATGTGTGGATCAAATCTTTACATTGAAACAAATGATTGAGAAAATAAGGAAGAAGAAGAATAAATTGTATGTAGGTTTTATGGATTTCAACAGGTGTATAATAGGATTAATAGGGAAGCTTTATGGCAGGTATTAGTGATATATGGTGTTGGTGTGAAACTTCTGAATGGAATCAAAGTATGTATGAGGATAGTGTAATGAAGCGTGTATAGGAATAAATGGTGTCAATGGTGATTGGTTTAGAGTTAATAAGCGGAGTGAGACAGGGTTGTATTTATGTCTCCTTGGTTATTCAATGTGTATATGGAGGGGGTTATGAAAGAATAAGAATTCGAGGTGGGGATGGCAGGAAATGGTGTTAGAATGATGGAGAATGGAGATGAGTGGAGGGTGCCCTACCTATTATATGCGGATGATTTTGGTTATGTGTGGTGAATGAATCTAAAGAGAGTTTGAGGGATTGGTGGAGATTTGGCAGGGTATGTAAGGAGGGGTTTGAAAGTAAACGTAGATAGAGGGAAGTAAGGTTATGGTTGTGAGTGAGGACAGTCCTCAGTGGGAAATTCTGTTAAATGAATTGAGCAGGTGGTGCAGTCTCTGAGTTTAAATATTTAGAATTGGATGAGAAAAGAAACCGGATGATGCAGAGTGTAGTAGGAGAATTGTGAATATGGCAGGAGTGAAACAGATTTTGAATTAAATCGTTGGTGAATGTAAGGGACTAAAAGGCTTGAGTGCGCTAGAGTCTTACATGAGGGTATGTTGTGTCCTGTGTGAGAGCGTGGGTAGCGGGGGACATAATTCTGGAATAAAGGACACATATCTTGTTCGATTCGTGTCCGGCGTCAAAATCTTAGGGGCATGCTAGGTGAAAAGGTGTAAAGTGAAGACGGGCAATGATGAAGTGGTGTGAGTTGTGAAAGGGGTAGAAGTAGGGGAGAAATGAAGGGAAATATTAGAGATAGTTTGAGTCATTAATGGAAAAAGGATGAATAAGAAAGTCAGTTTAGTTAAAGTAAGGATGTATAGAGGTGGAGAGTAGTATTTGGGAACCGGCTGGGAAGACGAAGTGGATTAGGTCGGTGAAACCGAGATGTCGCAAGGGAAAGAGGTTAAGCAGGAGGGGCAAGAATAAAAGGTGCATGATAGGAATGGCGGGGTTTTGCAGCTAATGGGGGCATGAAGTTTAGCACATGGCCCACCCTGGAGTAGGGGATGAACCCATTGACGATTTACCATGAAGTAGGGGTCCGTCGCGGTCCTATGATGCTCTAAGGGTGGATTTTCACCAATGCTGTGTGAGCTCTCACTAGTGGCA
>JABUQX010136724.1:0-45000 GCA_015478945.1 Trachelipus rathkii
CGAAAATGTTTGGGATAGTCTTTTTTTCCTTCTGCCGCTACCTCATCACTTGACTCGTCGTAATTAGCCGCATTGTTTGGGAGGTATGGTACAGGAAGTCTTCCTTATTGAGCTCGTTCTTCATGCAGATGTAAATGGTATTACGTTCTTGGATTTGATTATACCACGAATAAAAAAAGTTCAAAGCAAAGTAGCATCAGAAAGAGACCTTTGATTCTCTCCAAATATTAGTATGACAAAAGCATATACGTAAACCCTTCGCCCATCCATTGAAAAGCATTACACATGTTGCACAAGAAACTGAAGGGCCCACATTTTATTCAGCATCACCACTTTTGCACCAAAGTAATGGTTCATAGCACATTAGCGTTAAAATGTTATTGTTTGTGACTTAATTTTAATTCCTCGCATAATTGAAAAATAATTTTTTGTGATGTTTATACAGAAAGATGCTATAAAATTGAATATTTATATATATATATATATTATAATATATATATATATTATTATATATTATATATTATATATAATGATATAATATATATATAATATATATATATATAGTATATATATATATAATATATATATATATATAAATACATATATATATATATATATATATATATATATAAATATATATAATAATATATATATACTATTAATATATATATATATTATATATATATATATATATATATATTTATAGTAATCATAATATATCATATATATATTATTATTATATATTATATATATATATATTATATATATATATATATATATATAATATATATATAATATATATATAATATTAATAAGTATATATTATATATATTATATATTATATATATATTATATATATATATTTATTATATATATATATATATATAATATAATATATTAATATATATTATATTTATTTATATATATGTATATATATAATATAATATATATAATATATTATATAATATATATTATATATATATATAATAAAATATATATATATATATATATGATAAATATATAAAATATATATATATATATATATATATATATATATTATATATATATATATATATATATATAATTATGATAATATATATAATATATATATAGAAAATATATATATACCTTACCTTATCTTCTCACTGGCCACCCTGTCTTCAGGGCCACCACACCTGCTTAAATCTGATCCCTTTCCGGATATATACAGGCACACTTTGGATCATAGGGCAGAAAACAAATCTGCTTTCAAAAGATGCAATTACCTATTTAGACAGTTTTAAAATGCTTGGTATTTGGAATACCCTGATTCACTACAGCAATTTACTGAACTCATCGATTTTGCACACTTAAAATAGCACATGGATCTGAAGAGCGAATTGAATTCTGGAGCTAATTCGTGTGGATGTGCATTTACCATGCTGTTAATTGGTTTGTGTCTTGGGTAGTTTTCAGTTAGGAGGGTGTGGATATTGTAATGATATCATTTGATGAGGTGGATATGTTTAGAATTTGTTATAGATAGTGCTGGAGAGGAAGAGGGTTGTTTAATTAGTGTATCGAGGATATCGCGTGTTGATTTGTATAGTGTTGGGGTGTAGTTTCTTTGGCAAAGAATTGATGCCTATCATTCAAGTGTTTGTCTATCTAGAAAGGAAGGATATTTGGTTTCTTCTGAGATGCTAGTGGGAGGAAACAAAATTGTAGATGGCATCCTGTTATTATTCCTAGTGCATTGTTTTGTGTAATTGTATTTTCCTTATTATTTTGCTAGGAACCATTTCCGAAATGAAGGCAAACTTGAGTCGGACAAGATAAATGCATTTAGAGGGGTTGTATGGCACAGTTTGATTCAGTATTGCATTCCTAAATATATTTATTTTGTTTGCTAGCTGTTTCATATTTTTGAAGTTTAGATGAGTGTCGAGTGTGATGCCTAAGATTTTTGGAGTTTTGTAGTAGATTACCATGTTATAGTGGATTTGATGTGAGGTTCTATTTGTCTGTCTGTGGTATTAGAGTGCGAAGATTTTGATTGGTGAGTCCAATTTCTGTCGAACCATGTTTGATCTAGGCTGGTGTATTGTGGTCAGATTAATTACAATGTTTAGGTTCTGATGTGTAGTGGCATGTGACTGTCTCTGCGTAGTTGTAATGTTGGGTGTTTGCTTTGTTGTGGAATTGCAAAAATAGTTGAAAAGTGTGGAACAGTATTGCTCATGAAAGGTACCCATTTGTCCAGTTGTATTAAACGCTGTTATTAGTTTATGCTGTTCTTCATGATAGAAGTTAGATATCCATCTTTTACAGATTTTTTGGAATGTTGGAGTTTATATTTTTTGGATTTTAGGTTGTGTTTTGGGACTGTGTCGAAGCTTTTGTTGATGTCAATGCGATGGGAGTATTTTTGTGTGGAGTGGTTGAGTTAGGCCGTTATTAGGGTTAAATGATGTTTGATTGAGTCTGTTGTGGGATGAGTGATTGCGGTGGACCGGTTGGAACTGTTTTTGGAATTATGGCGATTTGATCAGAATCACTTCTTTGAGAAGTTTGCCCTAATGTAGATGCAGTGATATAGGACGATATGAGGAGGGATTTGAGTTTTTTTTCTGGGTTTAGCTTCGATATAATATGTTTTTATCCAGATAATGGGGAAATAAAGTTCATTATTGATGGAGCTGTTAATATAGGTGCCATGTTTTATGCTGTTATACACTAGGTATTTGGGGTTGTTTAAGAATACTCAGGGTCGTGGCTGGGAATTTTGAAGAATTTACGTTTTGTTTGGTGCTGCAATGGATTTGTATTGCTTGCGTCTTGGTTGCTTTTGTTTTTTAAGCTTTAATTAATTTCCGTTTTGGGTGAATGGGTTTTGTGGCTTGTTAACGAATGTTGGCTAGGGTATTGTTGCAAGTTGCTTGGAGGTTTGAGGTTTTGTTGCGGTTTGATCTTTTATATTCGTGAGTACGTGTTGGGAATGTTGGAGTTTCAGGATGTTAATCGTTTTCCACTTTTGTGTTGTGGTTTGGATGTTGTGAGAAAAGTTTGAAAGTTTTAGAATTTCTTTTGTTAGGTTTGTGATTTGAGTTTTTAGTGTATTGAAGGAATTGAGATGATGAGATTGAGCTATTCTAAAAAATTGCGTGTTTGATTACGTTTCTATTCGAGGATAGGTGGATGTATTTTTAAGGATCTTTGGGTATGTAGGTTTGCAGCTTTTGTAATTGAGTTGGGAGGTTGAATGAAATTTTTTGAAGTAGTTTAGTGATTTAATGGGTAAGGTGTTTCTATGGTAGAATTTCCCAGTCCGCTTTTGAATTTGTAATGTTCTTCTGAGAGGGCGTGATTTATGAGTTTTTGATATATAATGAGTAGGGGGCCGAGTAGTTCGTAAAGTTGGACAAGTAATTTGTGTGTATATATGATGAGAGAACGTTAGTTCTGGGGAGGTTAATTGATTAGTGGTGAATCTGGTATGATGTGTTTGGGTTTGAGATGTTTAGTCTTTCAATTTGAAAAATATTATTACTTTTCTCTTCAAAAGTTAACTCTATAAATGTATAGAATAACTTCAGGGTCCACTGCAACCTCAATTCAATTCCTAACAAACTAGAATTAAATTAGAAAACACCTATACTTCAAAAAGTCTAACTTAGTTAGATCGAACTTTAAGTTCCATAGGATGTAGGTTACAGAATACAGTCCTATATTTATTAAGGAACTTAGTTTTATTTTTACAAACAAAATTAGTGAAATGTTTAAAAGAAATAAATAGAGCTACCGTGATTTTATTTATATTGATAAATCTTAAGGTGAGTTATGAGTACTATTATTATTTCATAAAAAGAAAATTGGAACGTTCTTCACCGTGCACGGGTTGGAAAAAATACAGGCTGAATCACTACAACCTTCTTCCATGAACTTTGGAACAAAAAGACTTCGAATATTTGTGCATGGCCATCTACGTTCTTCTCATATGACGTCATCAAACCTCGGGATTGTAAAAATTGCGTCATGAGTGGTTTGCCTTCTTTTATCCTTCTCCCCCGCTCCCTCATCTCTCTTTCCTCCACAACAAATCACCAACTCCTTTTGTCCCAATTTTTCATAACCTCCCGGGGGCAAAGAAAAGAAAAATGATGATTTTCTTTTCGCACCTCCATCATTTAAAAAAGCCAGGAAGATGACAAGAATGACACTCAAGACAATTAATTTAATGTTAGAATTCTAAATTAATATTTATATTCACCTTGTAAGTGATAATTAAAATGAAGACTAAATGTTCTTTTATGAAATTTTCAAGTTTTCTTGAGTTTTTAAATGCTAAATCTAGTTTGGGAGAATATAACCCATATTGAATTTTATGAGTTGCTTCACTCCATAGTTGACTTAATTGAACAAGAATTATAATTTAGTTTATGACTAAAAATTATTCATAAAATCAGTCAAGAATTATAATTATTGTTTATGACAAAATTTAATAAATTAAATGAATTGAATTAAATTATTTACAACATATTTGACATTTAAAGTAAGTTTTCATCTAATTTGGTTGGTAAATTTTTAAACCTAATATTTTTTAAAAATTTATATATTAAAATCACTAAAACATTTCATGCATTTTTTTTTCATATTTTACATCATCCTCACCTTTATTCATGAAATTTAAATTACACCCTCTCTAATTTTTTTCCCTCAGAAAAATATTAGCCTTTTCAGCTGCTGCTTTGGGCGAGCTGAATTAATTAATGGGCTATCTAAGGAACTGCTGAGGGGTTAACAAATAGTATTGTTTCATTAGTTCTCAGTGTACTCTTCATGGGTAAAGAAGGGATGTTCTTGTTGTTATGCCTGTGCTGTTTTCAACCAGCAACTTCTACTACCCATCTTTTCCTGTCAGATTTCTAAACTCTACCAAGGCCCAGAAATATTGGATGTTGTGTATGAATTAGGACACACATCACCCACTTTAATAAATGTCCCAAGAGAACCCACATTTCTTGGGTGAAACTGTCGCAAAGACAAAAGATACTCATTTGGTCCACCTATCTTGAACTTTGTTTTTTAGCTTGTTAAATCGATTTTAAGTCTTTCTAATTAATTTGATTTCAATCAACCAAAAAATCTATATCATCCTAATCTATATCTTCAGGCAATACTACATTTGACCTACCCTTAAGAAGATGATTAGGGGTAAGAGATTCTGGTGAACTAAGATCATTATTTACATAAGTTAAAGGGCGATTATTTACAATATTTTCTATTTCTGCTGAGTTAACAGTTCAAAAAAATTAAGGTGTCTAAAACCTACAGATTTTTTAAGACAATCTTTAACTGTTTTTATGCAACGTTCCCATATTGACCCGTGCCATGGACTTTTCCCAGGTATATATTTCCATTTAATGTTTTTGTTCTAAATGAGAAAGGACTGGGGACTTTGATAAAATTTGATTAATTAATTTTTAACCTTTTTGAAAATAAAGGGCATTGTCTGGCCATACAATTTTGGGGGTATTATATCTTGCACAAAATCTTCTAAAGGCTGCTAAAAAAGATTCAGCAGTCAAATCTTCAACTAAATCTAAGCTAATATCCCTAGAAGCTGAACAAGTAAATAGAATTATATATACTTTTATAGTACTTTTATTAAAAGTTACTGTAATACTTGAGGTATAATCAATTCCTGTTGAGGAAAAAGGAAAATCTAAAGTTACACGTTCCACAGGAAGTTGTGGTGGATTTGGTGTTTTAAAAGCATGTGAATGGATCCTTTTACAAATTACACATTTAATATAGACTTGACAGTTGTTCTACCTTTTGGGATCCAATAATTTTTCTAATTTCTTTAAAAGTATATTAACACCCATTGTAAAATTTATATGAATATTTCTAATTAAAAGAATGGTGAAATGAATCCCTAGGCAATAAATATAGGATTCTTAGAGATAAGAAAGTTTGGCTTCTCACCAACCTTACATCTAATATACCTATTATGATCATGAATAAAATTAAATTCAGAAATTAGGGGAAGGTTGGAATCAGGCTTCCATTTGGCATTTTGTAGAAATTATATGCTTTATTAAAATGTACTTTTGACTATAAGTAATCCAATAATATATAGAGTTAAACTACTATAATTTCGTTTCCTATTTATAAATAAATTTGAGACAATAACCAGTGATTCTAATTAATTTATTTAAAATGAATCCATATATCAATTTTATGATCATAATAAAATACTGTTAATGAAAAACTTTACCTAATTACACATGATGGTATCTTCCATTGATAGATCTTGTAACAATTGGTCCTTTAAACCAGCCTATATTTAAGTACTTTAAACTAATAACCTCTGGTAATGTAATCTGCAGGATTACAGTTAGTAGCCACATACCTATTATTTGCGCCGGGTCACAAAATACTCTAATCTATTTTTAACAAATAAATTTAGTGTGAAAAAGTACCTTGATTAACCAATTTAAACATACTTGACTCTCTGTCCATAAAAATATTTCAGAAATGTTCACACCTAAATATGCTAACAAAATTAATAATTTTACACCTAGGCATATTGCTAATAATTCTAACTTGAGTATGTCTTTACTTTAAAGGTAACAACCTTTCCTTTGAAAACAATAGTTAGGTTCCAAGCCCACATAATGTAAGCTACACACCTAAATTGATACTTGCATCTGCAAAATATGCAAAAGAATGATTTGTATTTCTAGAACCCATATATCTATTAAATTTTTATGTTTGAATTTTATTAAATGTTTTGCAGTTTTTCAATATTTAAAATAATAATTCGATAATATTTCATCCCATCCCATTTTCTGTTTTCCATAAATTTGAAAAAACACAAAGCGTATCAGTGAGACTGAAAAATCCATTGGGTCAAATATTGATGCTTTCTGATAAAAACTTTTCGTTTTTATAGCATTAATTTTTAAATTCATATGCTTATACTAATTGATCTAGTCTTGAATTTAATCTAATCCCAACTCAAGTCCAGAAGTATTGATGAGAAACTCCACTATACTTAAGTTGACATGTGAATTTAAAGATTAAGTAAATTTGAATTTGAAATCCACTCAGCTAAACTAAAATTCTTCTGCATATTTTCTTTGACTGGTATAGATACTATTTAATTCTACTTCAGTATCCACAGACCCTATTAAATTATCTATATAAAAAGAGTTTTTTAGAAACTGCAAAACTGGAGAATCAGGAAAGAATAAGATGATATAATGTAGAGCCAAAATATACAGGGAACAAGTGGTCCAAAATGTACAACCTATACCTAATAAGTCATGATTCTTGTAAGGATCATTTGGCTCTTATACCACAAAATCTTTAAGATTCTATCATTTCTAATTTTTAATGTATACTTAAAACAAAAGTTCTTTAGAAAAGGAAAACATACATAACATTAATATAATACTTTACAAGTTATAAAATTAAACCCTGTACTAAACATCATTTAAAATAATTTATTTTTATCTTTTAGACTACAAATTATATACAACACGTAATTTGGTTGTTATAGAGTCTTCTCTATACACTCCTTGTAAATATGATTATATTTAAAGTATCAGTAGAACTCACTCAAAACCTCTCTCCAAATGGTCTTGAAATACTTTATTATATTCATTTAAAATACCTGATAATTTTAATTTAATATGAAGTTTACCTAAATGAGCTTTGGCTACAAAATAATTATTTAAAATATTTTATGGAATTTTCCAAGGTAGCTCTACATGATACTTTTCATTTTTATACAACATGGTGTTATTAAAATTTTAATCATTACTTCAGTTTCTGTTATATTTACGGTATCTAAAATACCAATAGATTCCAGTACCCATAATCTCTCTAAACCATGATCAAGATTTTCATTTAAAGAAAGAGAAGTTATTATATTATTTAGAGAAATATTAGGAGAGAATGACTCATTAAGCATTAAATAATAATTTTGGGGAATGTATTTTATGTTAGTGCTTTGATTGACATTATTTGACTTATGTGAGACCACGGCCTCTAGTCAAATATCAGAATTGATATATTTTTGAATCACCAACAAAGGCATACACCCTTCTGTCGTTTGCCATGCTAAACCTTATTATTTTAATTGTACCTAACACAAATAAAATAAATCTACTCCAAGTAAAATATCTATTTGTCAATTAATCACCTTTTTCTTGTTCCTAATACATAGTAGATTAAATTTCATCAAGCTTTGAAAGACCAGGAACATGACATGAACCTTGATAGGGTTCATTTACTACAAGAGCTTGAATTTTGTGTTCTTTATTATTAATTTTTAAAGTTAAATCAGCATAGTTCCCATTTATTTCACATTGAGACCCTACAAAGGGAGTTACTGACACAGTATTTGTTTCAGTTTCAGTCAAAATAGGGATTTCTAACTTTTTTAATAAATTTTTGTTTACAAAGGATTGTTGGGAACAAGTGTCTATATATGTTCTTACTGGAAAAGAACCTTTATTAGTTTTTAAATCAAGTGTCATTGTTAGTATTACTCTGCAAATCATTTAACAGCACATTACCACTTTGTAACTCTTTCTTTTCTTCCCTTTTCTTTACATTATTAATTTTATTTTTAGAATTATTAGAAGATATTAGACTTTTGTGACACATACTGATTACATGGTCTTCCTTATTACAATTTTTACAGGGAAGTTTCAATGTAGTATAACATGCTTTGATATCATGTTCACCTGTACATCTCATAATTTAATTGACGCATCTTGTAACGGCAGATTGGTTTTTATAAACTTCACAAAGCTTGAGTATTCCTCCAAACAAAATTACACTTAATTGAAACCCCCTATCTGTTTAGATGTCTTAAAGGAGGTCTGCTTAGAATTTAGTTATTTATAATTAAAAATTTCTCCCTGAATATGGAATTTTTATTGTCTCCCATAAATTGTGATCTGCTTTATCAGCCTTAAAAAGATTATAAAATCAGAATTGTAGGAAAATTTATCTCTTACTTCCTTAAATGTAGATAAGTTTTATAATTTTGTTGAAATAATTCCCTACTAACTTGGGAGTTTTTCCAAAAGATAAGAGGACAATATCCAAGATGAACTTTTCTATATTTGATTTCTTATTTGAGAATCGAAAATAAACAGTTGGCATTTATATAAAAATTGAAAAATATCTCAAGATGATATTTGCAATTTATTTTATTTTTATTAATTTGATTGCAGATCATGATTTATTTCTTCTTGATTTTTATAATTACATAAAATTGCTAAGGCTGTATCATAATTAGCATCAATAATCTGTAATGATTCAATTAATTTTAAGGCAAGACCTTGCACATACTTAAGGAGATAAGACAACTTGTCCACATTGGACAATTCTTCCTTATTCCATTAAAGAGTTAAATTTATCCAAAAAAGAGGGAAAACTAGTTTTATCAACTGCAAAAGTAGGAATTTCTAAAGTAGGTAATCTAGCCCTATTATCAGCATAAGCATACTATTATTCCTAATTGTGTCTATAAAATTCTCATTATCTTTTATTTCCTTTAAAGATATATACTGGTTATACTGAGCCTTAACCTCATCAAGGTATTTATTTATACTATTTATATACACATCATTCTGGTAAAGCAAGTCAATAGATTCCTGCTCTTCCATATCTTTAGCCTCATCATGTAAGCCTATTATTTCCTCGTCCAAAGACAGAATTTCACTTTTGTATCTCATAATATTTTGTATGAGATTTTCATATTCTAATTTTGAAGGCTCTTTTATGGCTTTAAATTCATTTGTTAACCTGGTTATTACACCTTTTCTAGCTGACTTTTTCCTCTTTAGAGATTTTATTGAATTTACCAAATCTTCCATTTTAAATGATAATAGAATGATTAATTATATTAATAGGGCAGAAATTATTTAAAAGAATTGATAATTAATTTAAATTGTCACTAAGACCTTTAATTAGTAAGGTAGGGCTTAATGAGTTTACATTAAACACTTAATTAACTTAATTATTAAAGTAGGGCTCAATGGGCCTATGTTAGGCCTTTAACTACTAAGGTTAGGCCTAATGAGCTTATTTTATGCACAAGCCTATATAGGTAGGCCTAGTTTGTACACTATGCTTTGTAGTTTATTTACATATATGCAAACTTTATATTAAAGACATAAACACTCGTCCAAAGACAGAATTTATGTTAGATAAAAAAAAATATGAACCTAATACTTAACACAAACGCTCGTCCAAGGACCGAGTTTACTAATTTAACAAGTGTTTCAAATATGAATTCAACAAATTTTCTCTCAAACACATAAAATGGGTTATTTACAAATATCAACCTAATATAGCCACATAAAAATGCTCGTCCATGGACCGAATACCCACTATATAAGTTATTTATCATAGCCCAGCTACTGCTAAATCTATTGTTATTAAACAAACCCATGTGCCATTAAATTTAATTCATATTATGCGTCCGCTAAAATTTAATTTTATTTTATTTAATTTAATTTTAAATTTAATTTTAAATAGAGCACTGAAGTATTAATCAGCTTTGTCGGCATAGGCAAAAGTATATCCATTATATTCTAGGTACTAGCCTCCGCCATTGTTATTTTGATCATAAGATGCGCAAACCAGAATGCGCAATAATTTTATCACTATTTAATATATTTTGATTTATTATAAAAAATATTATTTATAAATATATTATTAATAATATATTTATACAAGAATTATTATCTTAATTTAAAGCGCACCTACACCATACTACCACACACTACACCTGAGTACTACAATTGTGTGCCGCATCTCACCATACCGCCCCAAAATGAGCAAACCGCGCGTCATACCTGGTGTGTTGGTCAACCCTAGTTAAAGGTCCTTATTTACAGTTCAGTAAATAAAATTAATTATTTTTGTACTGTTGTTCAAACTTTTGTTCTTGAGTTTTCAAATCTATCCTTAGCTGGTATGTTTATGTTTGAGTATGTCTTAATTCTTCTAGTCTTTATAAGGTTGTTAGTATCGCTGTTTTTTAATTAAAGCACCCTCAGTTGTTTATCTTATCCTTCTCTTAGACTTGGTCCTCTGATCTCCAGCATTTTGTTGAATATTTTTGTTGTATCTCTGGGCATAGCGAAATCTTTTATTTTATTAGTTGAGAATATTGTTTTGATTTACAAGATTCCCTTATATTGTTTTTTGTTCCATTCTCTGTAGTCTTTTCTTATCTATCAAGTAGCTTTGTGGATATTGTTGTAGAAGCTATTGCACATACTTTAGAGCTATTAATATCGGAGTTGCAAAGTTTTGGGTTGAACCAGAGTTGGATGAAAAAAAAAATTTACAATTCAATAAATGATTCGTTGGCTGAGCTGAAGTCAGAGTCTTATGATTTAAATTAATGGAGCTCCAGCCATATAATTTAAATGGGTGGAGGTGGAGCTGGAGCCATGCAATTATAAAATGGTGGAGATTGAGTCGGCTAAAAAATTTACTGACTCTGCAGCCCTGATTAATATGGTATCCTCCTACTCATTGTATTGTTCATTAATAATCTATTTATCACTCCACCTACCCATTCATATGCCAATGACTCCAACTTACATTATTTTCATTTTAAAAAGCAATCAATCAGGGGCAAATAAACTTGCTTGGTAAGTGTGCTTGGAACAATAATGATTCTGGAAACCACACGATTTAAATCTATTTTTGTTATTAAAATTCTTGGGAGTTTTCTTTTCTCGTGATCTTAACTGGAGTGAGATCACAATATTTCTCTTCCTAAACAGAGGTTCTAAGAAGTTTTTGCATTGCCATCAAAACTTCACTTCACATTCATTACTCTCCCTGATTAGGGGTGTCATCCAACTGTATGGAGTACTCGTCAATGATGTCATATATTTGGAATGATTTCACTCACACAGCTTTTCTTGATAAATTTGGAGTATATACTTTCATCAGCTCATCCCTGCTTTCTAATTATGTTGAATCTTTTTTTGTTCACGAAACTTATACTGGTCTCTTTATTATTATTATTATTATTATTATTATTATTATTATTATTGTTATTATTATTATTATTATTATTATTATTATTATTATAGTAGTGGACGTGACTATTTTGAACTCATTATTCTTTTGCCATCCTCCTTTGAAAAAAAATCCATGTTACTCATTTTTTCAAATTTCATCTTTTCTTTGTTCTAACTCAGCAACTCCAGACTTTACTTTTGTTTATACCTCATTTACATTACCTGCAAGGTTTGGAATACTACTCTATTCCATTTCCCAATTCCTTTCACTAATACTCTTTGAAACGACTTATTCTTCTTGTTTCTGGGCATGTCTATGTTTGATTCTGTTGATTCTAAATAGCAATTTAGATAGTGTTCCAGGTTCATTTCATGTCAAATCAGCTACCCCAAATCTTAACCCTTTTTTGATTTTTCTATAAGTGACCTATGTAGCTATATATTGAAAAATATTCACCAACTAAATTTTAAACTGGGCAATAGTTTTTAGTAGGGGTGTACCAGAACTGAAATTTTCAGTTCCGGCCGGAACCGGAATTAGTGGGTATCACAAAAAAAATTCCGGCCGGAACTTGAATTTATGAACTTTCCTTCAACTATAAAGAAATGTAAAAAAAATATTTTTATATATAACCAACATAAATCTTATATTTAGTACAACGCCACTTCATGAACATGGAAAATCATCATTGAGAATATCTGGAAGTCAAAAATTTTTAATAGTAAAAGGTAGAGTCTTGTATTTTCTAGACAGGGGAAACCACAAAAGAGCAATAGATCCAAGCCGTGAAATAAGTGAGTTTGGATTTCTCTCCCAAAAAGATTTGGCATATCAATGACCCAAAATCAAAATAATGAATTTTATCGCAATGAGTAACCAGCCATTCACAGTCACAGAAGAGAAGGGATTCATAGAACTTATTGCCCATCTTCAACCAAAATATCTTATTCCTAGTAGAAAATATTTTGTAGAGAAAATGTTGCCAACTTCATACAGGAAATTGAGATCAGCAGTATTCGAGAAGTTATCTAAGGCTGATCAGATATCATTACTACAGAGATATATAGAGATAAATAATTCAAAGACTCATTTATTTCTTTAACTGCACTCTATCTTACAGCCAGTTTGAAAAAATGGACTGTGTACTCCATTGCAAGTAATTCCCAGATTCTCATTCTGAAATTAAAATCACTATGAGTTTTGAAATTATGATGAATAATTGGGAAAGTCCTCTTAACATAATCCATTTGATCCTTCGAGATGGAGCATATAACATGAAACAGGAAACACAAGTGATACACAAGTTTTTCTTGTTTTATTCATCAACTTCAAATTATTAAAAGATGCCTTATTTTCTCAAAGAACAGTGTGATTTAATAAAGGAATGTAGGAATATTTGTACACATTTCAGTCATTCCAGTTTTTAAGCTGTAATGAACTTAAAAGAATACAAAGAGACTTGGATCCACATCTTGCAAGCCCACTTATGCCAATTCAAGATGTTAATACAAGGTGGAATAGCACATATTTGATTCTAGAAAGAATTGGATGTTTGAAAAGACCTTTGCAAGTTTATATTATAGAACAATCAATCATTTAAGCTTTGACAGCTAATAAATGGCAAATACTTGAAAAAATTCTAAGAGTTTTGCAACCATTTCTCATGGTTGAAACTATAAGGCGAAATCAATTATATCACCAATTATTCTACACATTTGAGTTCTCCAGCATATCTCTCAAACTCTGAGGATGACAGCAGAGAATAAAAAGAGCTGAAGAAGGCAGTAGAGTTTAGATTTATGAATAAAAATGAAGAGAAAGGATCAATAGATATTTTTAATAAAACAAGATAATTATTTTAAATACTATGTAGTAGACCCAAGATACTAACGGACTTATTTTCTAATGATATAAGAGAATTGAGTGGAAAATGGATGCGAAGAGAGTATGCAAATAATTGAAGGTAGAAAAGTGATAATAGTAGTAGCAGTACAGAAGAGGTTCAGGCGATGAGTCATTTTAAACGAGCATTATCTACAATAAACTTAGATTTGCCAAGTACCTCAAAATCATCAGGAGCATTAAAAAAAGAAACTACTGCAAAGTTACTAAAGTTTGAAGAAAGTGAAAGTGACAGCGAGTCAGTTAGTCGTTAAAAAGGAAAAAAAGAAAAATCAGTGGCTTCAAAGGTGAAATTCTTAAGAAAATTGAAATTTTTTTTTTACCAGAAAATCAATTTCTAATCTGGGAAAAAGAATTCCTTAGTGGTGGAAAGTGACAAAGCTAAATTCCGAAACATAGAAGTACTAGCCCAAAAATTACTCTCCTTTCCAGTCTCCTCCATATATTCAGAGAAATTATTTTCATTTTCAGAAGCAGGAAATATATTTGAGAAAAAACGTTTAAAAATATCCCCCAATACTAGTGAACAGTTTTTCTTTTACTTCACCACAATTCAGCAATATTTTCAAAAGTGTTTAAAGAAAGTTAACTATATATATATATATATATATATATATATATATATATATATATTTTTATATATAAATATATATATATATATATATATATATATATATATATATAACATGTTTTTATATATATATATATATATTTATAGCTATATATATATATATATATATATATATATATATATAGGACGTGTTTTTAAAATTGTATATTTTTTTTATATACAGAGCGTTTAAAAAGAAATTTTTCATATATATATATAAATATATATATATATATATATATATATATATATATATATATATATATATATATATATATATATATATATATATATATATATATATATATATATATATATATATATATATATATATATAATTTTGGCAATTAAATTTTAATTTAATGTGAATATCTTATAATCCTATATTTTGAGGTATTTGAGTAAACTTTATTTAAATAATACTGTAGGGATGTGATACACTGTATGAATACTACACAGGCTAGTATTATATTTTGTTAAAAAAAAAGATGGGGTATGGGTTATATAAAATAAATCTCTTCCAGCAATTTTTTTTCTCAGAAGTAAATTAGTAATTCCGGTTCCGGCATGTATTTTGAAAAATTCCGGCCGGAACCCGAACCAGAAAAAAATGTCAAATTCCGCCCGGAACCCGAACCAGAAAAAAATGTCAAATTCCGCCCGGAATTCTGGCTGAACTCTAGTTTTTAGTCATAAACAAATGTTATGCCAGAAATTGCCTTTTAACATTTTTTATTTAATAAATTAATGTCCTGTATTTCAGCACCTAACCGGCTTATTTATTTATTTCCTTAAAGTCTTATTTTAAAGCTGGAACAGAACTCATTAATAATAAATTTAAAAGATTTTTTGGACTTAACCCATTTCTGAATTATAATTTTTTATTTTTTTTTTTTTTTATGATATTAGTTTTTTCGTAAAGAAGTAAGATCTTACTAATTAACTATCTACCATATTCTTAGTTTGTTTGAAAACCCCTTTTGGGAGCTGACTTCATATGTGGAAGTCATATTGAAATACGATACATTTTTAGTCTTGAATGACCCTGCTTAATTTTTAAATGTTTTTATATTTACAATATATATACACCAAATTTTGTGGATTCTTAAAACTTTTGAAAAATGTGTGTGTGTGTGTGTGTAGAAGGTTAAAAATATATTTCGATAACCAATATCTTTTTATTATTATATAAAACATTCCTGAAACATGCAGTTGAGATTCTTTAAAAATGAACTTCATGTAATCACTCATTTTTTTATTTTTATTTTTATTTTTACTATATATATATATATATATATATATATATATATATATATATATATATATATATATATATATATATATATATATATATATATATATATATATATATATACTAATATATATATATATATATATATATACAACATATATATATATATATATATACCACTGCTATATATATATATATATATATATATATATATATAACTATATATATAGCAACTATATATATATATATACGGTATATATCATTCATCTTCAACATCTATATTTTTTCCTACAGACTTTGTGGTGAGGTGTGTACACATGCATGGAAGAAAGCAGTAAAGAATATGACAAAAGTCGAAAAAGCCCAGCCTTACCGCCCCCTCTGTACCATTAATTAGTAAGAACTGCATTGCCCAGTCCAAATCTACCCTAGAGCTTATGGGACACGGATCCTCACTATAGTGTCGTCAAGTGTAGGGTTCATCTCCTGGCCCCAGGTGGGCCCACAACCATACCCCTCACAAAACCCCACCATGTTCTCTCCTATCAGCACCTTTCTTCTCGCCTCTGCCAAACTCATTTCTCTCCTGCAGACATTCCTTTACTGACTCAATCCACTTTTTCTTCTGTCTCCCAACCGCCATTCGGTTCCCAACACACTCACCACTATACATCCAACCGCCGCTTAACCGACTCATTCATCCTTTCCACATGACCAAACCATCTCAATATACTTTCATTTATTCTCTCGTTTACCCCTTTCTTCCCACCACACGACTCTCTAATACATTCATTCCTCATTTTATCAATTCTTCTCACACCTAGCACGCCCCTAAGATTGTCCATCTGAACACAGTAACTTTAGATCTATACTTTATTCAGACCATAGTCTCACTACTATACATTAACACAGGTAACAACATACCATGCAGACCCTAGCGCACTCAGACTTAGTCCTTTTACACCAACGATATAATTACCAGCCACCTTCCTGCCATTCACAATTTTCCTACTATCTGCATCATCCGTTCCTTCTCATCCAACACATTCCCTAAATATTTAAACTCAGACACTTGTTCCAGCTGCTCACCATCTAACATAACTTCACACTTAGGACTGTCCTCACTCACAACCATAACCTTACTCTTATATACTTTTACTTTCACTTACCCCTCCTTTTACCATATCTCTCTACTAGTCCTCTCAAACTTTCTTCAGATTACGCCACAAGAACCAAATAATCACTTTGTATAATAGGTGAAGACTTTCTACTCATCTCTCCATTCTCCATCCATTCTAACACCATTTCCTGTAAACACCACCTCTAATTCTTTCATAACCCCATCCATATACAAATAGAATAACCAAGGAGACATAACACAACCCCTGTCTCACTCGGCTATTTATACTAAACCAATCACCTTTGACACCATTTATTCTTACATACGCCTCACTATCTTCATATACTTTTGATTCCATTCGAAGCCTACCACCAACACTATATATCACTAACACCTGCCATATAGCTCCCCTATTAATCCTAACGCCTGTTGCACGTCCATAAAACCTAAATACAATTTATTCTTCCTTCTCCCTCATTTTCTCAATCATTTTGACAATGTAAAGATTTGATCACACATCCTCTACACTCCTAAACCTTGTTCTTCACCAGTAAGTCCTTCAGTCACTCGAACGCGCTCTTTCGACCAAAATACCGCATATATCTTCCAACACTCAATAAGCTTATTCCCCTATAATTTCACAGTTCCCCTTATCTCCTTACCCTTATATAAGGTACCTTACTGCTCTCCTCCAATCCCTTGGAACTATACCCTCCACTTTAAACGCTTTATTACACAACTTCCGCCAATCAATCACCATCGCCTCCGTTCTTGATCATTTCTAGTAATTTCATCTATACCTGCAGATTTACCATTCTTTAACTTTCTCACTCTACCCTTACCTCCTTGCTAATATACTCATCCCCAAAATACTTATTCCTTCTTACAATCAAACCCACACACATTCTCTTTCTTTACTAAATTAACTACCAATGTTATGCAGATTTTGAAAGTGTTCTTTCCACACTCCCCTCACATCCATTTCATCAGTTACAAAAGCACCATCCCCATTCATTATTCTAAGCAGGTTCCCCTTATTCTCATTCTTAACCTTTATTATTATTAAGAAATTCCTATTCCCTTGTAAGTCCCATTCATCCTCCTTCCAAACTGTTGTTCATTTACCTCTTTATCCTAGTATTACCTTTTAGTATTTCTTTTTTCCTCCTTATATAATTCCAAGCATCTTTCTTTTGAAACTTCATCATTTGCTTTTAGTACATTCAACCACGCTTCTTTTTTACTTTTAACCGCTTTCATCACCTCTTCATTCCACCATTCACTGTTAACATTCTTACTTCCTACTTTAGCACATCCACATACTTCTTTTGCACTGCTAACAATTACTTCCTTCATTTGCTCCCAGATTTGTTCAGTTTCAACTTGTTCACATTCAACTGATTTACTTGCGAGTGTTCTTACATACCTATCCTTATTACCTTGCTCACTTAACTTCTTACTCTTAATTTTACTCACTTCCTTCCGTATTACCTTCCTCTCCATCCAAGCCCCCACTAACTATCTTAATCTTCACTTGACATATTGTTAACGAAGAATGGGCTCTTCAAGCTTTTTTTTTCTTCTCATAATCTGTATTTGACATTTTGTAGAAATGTCCATTTGCTTTGGTAAGGTCTACATTACTTGCCTGATGCAAAAAAAAAAATATAATTTTTTGTTCTTTGTTTATCCTCCCTTCTCATCCCACTAGATGTGGTGTAGGGTTGCTGACCATGCATAAAAATAAGATAGTTTAGTAGAAGAGCATGACGTAAGTCGAAAGGAAATTATCCCCTCCATACCTTTAAGTGAGAGCTCGTCGCAATTAAAAAAATCCACCCTAGGGCTTCACAAGACCGACAGACCCTCACTATGGTATTTCGTCAATGTAGGGTTCATTTCATGGGCTATACCCCTTCACAAAACCCCAACATTCACTCCTATTATGAACCTTTCTTCTCGCCTCTGCCTAACTCACATTCCTTTCCTTCAGACATTCCTTCATGGACTCAATCCACTTTTTCTTTGGTCTCTCAACTAGTCAATTCCCAATACACTCCCCACTATACATTCCCTTAACTAACCGACTATCATCCACCCTTTCCATATGACCAAACCATCTCAATACACTTATGTTTATTCACTCAATTACTTTTTTCTTAACACTACACAACTCCCTAACACGTTCGTTCCTCATTTTATCAATTCTCACACCTAATACATTTAATTATGAACAGATTGCACCTTAGATCTATATCTCTTTATTCCACCCCATAGTTTCACTAATATACAAAAACACTGACAACAAGATACCCTCATGCCTAACCCTATCGTACTCAAGACTTAGTCCCTTTACATTCACCAAGGATTTAATTGCACTACCCACCTTCCTACCATTCACAACTTTCCTATTACACTCTGCATCATCGGTTCCCTTTTCATCCAACATATAACCTAAATATTTAAACTCGGATACTTGTTCCAATTGCTCAGCATTCAACATGATTTCAAAATGCAGACTCTCCTCACCCACTACCATCACCTTATTCATATCTACATTTACTACCAAACCCTTCTACTTATCCTACAAACTTTCTTCAGACTCGCCACTCAAACCCAAAGCATCAGCGTTTGTTAAATATTTGAAATTATATTTTTCAGATTAATTTTTAAGCATACAGCCTTTGCATTAAAGCTGGTAAGTTTTATATTTGTGGTTACTGCATAAAGCAGACTTTAAAATTTATCTTGTTGATGTAAATATATGAGTAATTAAATAATCAATTTTCGACACAGTAAGCTTCATTTATGGTGGGTAACAAACCCAAAGAACACATGCAGCAGAAACACCAGTCATAATAAATTTTTCATATTGCAAATCTGGAAAACTTAAGTACAAAGTAACAAATGCTTTTGAATGTACTTCCTTTTTCTTATCCTTTCATTTAATTATAACTTTATAAGCATTGACCAAAGTATTTTTAACAGGTATAGTTCAACTTTTGTCTCAATGCAGATAATCTATAGTTCTCTTAAGTAAAACTTTGCCCCTCCTTAGCACATGGCCTACGTAACCCCAGCCTATTCTTTTAATTTTTTAAGTTCTTGCCATATATCTTGAAGTATAAAATTTGACCTAATTTTTGTAATGGACAAACTTTAGAACTACAGTAGGATTTTTAATTTTGTTTTTGAGACGGTTTGAAGGTCTTTAAAAGTTGATAATCATCTCATATTTCTTACATTTTAAAGCAACATGTTCACCTTCTGTAATTTTTTTTTTTCACCCAAGATCTTGTGATTTTATTTAATATTTTTTGTATCTTCTGTGTTTTAGAATTTTATAATTCCAGGTCTTTCTCTTAAATTTTCTAGTTTTGTTCATAACATCAAAACTCGAGTCTTTTTAAATTACTATCACCACTAGATTCAGAATAACTAGGCCTTAACACTAGTCATCTTTATTTTGATAAAATGTTCATTTATTTTCCTTGAGCTGTTTAAAAAACACGATATACTGTATAGTTTGAGATAATTGTTATATGCTTTTGTTTATTTTTTAAACAAAAAGTACACTTATTGACATTTTTTAAAATATATTTTGGACAAGAATATATATATATATATATATATATATATATATATATATATATATATATATATATATATATATATATATATATATATATTATATATATATATATATATATATATATATAATATATATATATATATTTTTTTTTATATATATATTTATAAAAATATATATATATATATATATACCTATATATATATATATATATATATATATATATATATATATATTATATATATATATAATATATATATATATATATATATATATATATATTATAATAATAATAATATATATATATAGGCTACCTTATTTTGATATTCTTAGCACTCCTTATACTATTTGGTTAACTTAAAATAGTCCGATTTGATATAAGATCTTGACTAACGTATAAGATAATTTTTATTGTAAAGACTGAATAACTCATAAAATCAACCAATCAATAATTTCAATGAATAAAATAATAAATTGCGGTGTTTTTCAAACTAAATATTGCATAAGATTTATAGATTTTTTTTTTTTTTTTTTTTTTTATAGTGATGAGCTGTGAATTCTTGATTATCATTCAGCTTACTTGCATATATTTGTGATGATTGACTCTCAAATGTAATATACTTTTATCATTTATTTGTTACTTTAGTGAATATTATTAAAATTAAGAACTCCTTTTTGCTACTAACCACAGGGAATCAGCTAATTTCAAGAATCTCTCTTTGAATCTCCCGCTAAATTTTAGTTAATCCTTTGGTCCTAAGGGATACCTATGCTTATTATTCTCATGTTTAAAATCCACGTCTGGTCAAACTGACTTTGGTGTATTAAATTATGACTTTAAACAAAAGTAAGATGATACCTGTAAATTGTATCATTAAATTTGTAATAAATTTGATGATTTTTTTTAATTGAAATATAATTTGAACCAAAAATTTTTATCTTATTTTGACATTGTCAATATTCTTTCTGCAGTTTAGTCAACTCAAAATAGGCCAATGTGAGATATAAGATTTTGACTAATATATTTTAGTCGAGTTTTTCTTGTTTTTTTATATATTTTTTGCAATATTTTGTTTAAATTTAAAATTTCTATAGTTAAATTACCTTCTATCTAGTATAAAATTAGTTATAAAGAGTTAAATATATAGTTAATCACTAATAAGAATAAAAATTCTTGTGTGTAAATAAGATTTATTAAGTACAAAAATAATATTAATACTTAACATTGCAAAGATTTAAATAATGTAAGATTATATTTAAAAAAAAAAAGAAAAAAATGATTTCCACTTGGCCATAGCTCTTAAACAAAGTAGGCCTATCATCCAAACTTGAAGTTAAAACAGTAGTTAGTTACCTAATTAGTAAAGTTTAGAACACATTTCCTCTTGTTTTCCTCAGTTCCTTTGACTAGCGAATTCAGTAGTTAGTTTATTGAGTAATTTTGGTTTTACATGTAGACAAAAAAAAAAAAAAATAGGAAACACATGTTTTTTATTCAAGCTAAAAAAAATTTTTAAACAGCCTGAATTAAACACTTGTCCTGTCATAAATATTTAATTTTACAGTAACATCTTAAGTAAGTAAGCCTTTTTAACCTTAAATAATATACAGAGCTTTAAAGTTATTGTTTTATTTTATTTTTTTTTCCATGACTCGATCGCAGAAGGAAACCAATCCTAGAGGGGTAAATTTTTGTTGGCGTACTTCTGTCATTGGGGTACATAAGATAATAAGGCCACTCAGTTTCAAGGACATTTATAAGGGTCAGCGATTTTTTTTTTATATCAGTTTATCTCCGTCTTGGTGGGTGTCATACTCGTGTGGGTTCTGATTCTTATCCACAAGAGGGATAAAATATAAGAAGCCTTAAACTTAGAGTTTATCAGAAATTTTTGAAGTTTAGAAATTTTCTCTCTCTCTCTCTCTCTCTCTCTCTCTCTCTCTCTTATATATATATATATATTATATATTATATTATATATATATTATATATATTACATATATATATATATATATATATATATATATATATATATATATATATATATATATATATATATATATATATATATATATATATATATATATATATATATATATATATATATATATATACTATCTTATATATATATATATATATATATATATATATATATATATATATATATATATATATATATATATATATATATATATATACATATATATATATATATATATATATATATATATATATATATATATATATATATATATATATATATATATATATATATATATATATATATATATATATATATATATATATATATATATATATATATATATATATATATATATATATATATATATATATATATATATATATATATATATATATATATATATATATATATATATATATATATATATATATATATATATATATATATATATATATATATATATATATATATATATATATATATATATATATATATATATATATATATATATATATATATATATATATATATATATACATATACACATATATATATATACATACATATACACATATATACATATACATATATATATACATATATATATATATATATACTATTCTCTCTCTTCTCTCTCTCTCTCTTTAAAAAACTGATTGAAAGTCCATTTATAAAAATCCATCATCATTTATCTCCTTTCCACAGATTGGGGGTGAGGTGAGCAACATACACCAGAAACAAAAGTAGTAGTAGAAGAACATGATGTAAGCCGAAAGGAAAGCCCCTCCCCCTACCATATCCTGAAGTGAGAGGTGGTCACAGTCAAAAAAAAATCTACCCTAGTGCTTTACTGGACTGCAACAGACTCTCAATGTATTAACTTGTCAATGTAGGGTTCATCCCTTGGGGCCAGGCAACCCAAATCATATCCCCCTCACAAAACGACGCTATTAACTCCCATTATGCACCTTTCTTCTCGCCTCTGCCACACTCGCATTCCTTTCCATCAGACATTCTTTTACTGACTCAATCCACTTTTTCTTTGATCTCACACCCGGTCGATTCCCAGCACACTCACTACTATGCATTCCGCTTAACCAACCGACTATCATCCATGCTTTTCAAATGACCAAACCATCTTCATACACTCGTTTATTGTCTCATTTACGCCCTTCTCCACACTACACAACTCCCTAAAACGTTCATTCTTCATTTTATCAATTCTAACAACTAAGACACACTCCTAAGATTGTCCATCTTTAACCGATTGTACTTTAGATCTACTGCATCCCTCTTATTTCATACCATAGTTTCACTACTATACATTAACACCAGTAGCAACATACCCTCATGTAAAACCCTAGCGCACTCAAGACTTCTTAGTCCCTTCGTATTAATCAATGATATATTTGCACCATCCACCTTCCTACCATTCACAACTTTCCTACCACACACTGCATCATCCGTTCCCTTTTCATCCAACATAAAGCCTAAATATTTAAACTCATACTTGTTCTAATTGTCCAGCGTAGGTGTCACAACTTCACACTGTGGAATTTCCTCACTCACTACCATCACTTTACTCTTATCTACATCTATTTGCAAAACCCTCCTTTTACACCCTGCTAAACCCATCTACCAATCCTCTCAAACTCTCTTCAGATTCACCATACAAAACTAAATCATCATCATACAATATGATGGGCATCCTCCACTCTTTTTTTTCATTCTCCATCAGTCTAACACCTTCCCATACTTTAATTCTTTCACCACCCCATCCATATACAAATTAAATAGCCAAGGAGTCATAAAACGTCCTTGCCTCACTTCACTATTAATATTAAACCATTCCGGGTCAACGCCATTTATTCTTACACACGCTTCACTATTAACATACATACTTTTGATTCCATTAAGAAACCTACCACCAACACCATATATCACTAACATCTACCACCAGAGCTTCCCTATTAATCCTGTCATACGCCTGTTGCAAGTCCATAAAACATAAATGCAATTTGTTCATCTCTCATTTTCTCAATCATTTGTTTCAGTGGGAAAATTTGATCTACACATACTCTACCACTTCCATATGCACCAAGTTCTTCGCCAATCAGTCCCTCAGTCACTCGATCCACTCTTTCATCCAAATTACCAGCATATATCTTCCCTACAACACTCAATAAACTAATTCTCCTATAGTTCCTCCTTATCTCTCTTACCCTTATATAAGAGTACTATTACTGCTCTCCTCCAATCCTTTGGAAGTATACCCTCCATAAATGCTTTGTTATACAACTTCCATATCAGTCACCCACAATCTTGCCTCCATTCTTGATCATTCATCAGTAATTCTATCTGTACCTACAGATTTACCGTTCTTCAACTTTCTTACTCTACCTATTACCACCTCCCTGTTAATTACCTCATCCCCAAAATACCTACTTCTTACACAAACCCACACATATTCACTATTATCAGATTTTCGATGTGTTCCCTCCACACTCCTCATATTCACTTTGTGAGTCACGAAAGCACCATCAATATTCATTATTCTTTGAAGATTCCCCTTACTCTCATTCTTAACCTTTCGCACTTCCTCCCAGAAGAGCTTCCTATTCCTTTGTAAGTTCTCATTCATCTTCCTTCCAAACGGTTCATTTACCTCATTTTTCCTCTTACGTATGCAACTTTTAATCTTCGTTTTTTTTCCTCGTTATATATTTCTGTATACCTTTTTTTAGAAACCTTTTTGTTTACTTTTAACACATTCAACCACGCCTCTTTTTTTACTTTTAACCATTTGCATCACCTTTTCATTTCATCACTAACTGTTGACATTCTTACTTCCTACTTTATCACATTCACATACTTCTCTGCACTACTAACAAAGTCTTCCTTCATTTGCGTCCAAAGTTGTTTCAACTTGTTCACATTCAACTGATTTAGTTGCAAGCCCTCTCACATACTTTTCCTTATTGTTCACTTAACTTCTCACTCTTAATTCTTCTCACTTCCTTCCCTACCTCTTTCCTCTCCATTCAAGCTCCCACTAACTTAATCTTACATAAAATAACAATGATCTGATATTCCCATCCCCAACCCCCTCACTGATTTAACATCCATCACATATTTCAACATCTCAGTAACACAAAATCAATTATAGTTTGCTAGTACCGTCTCTACTTAGCAAAACTCTTGTCTACTTATGATTACTCTTGTGTTTGAAGAAAGTATTACACACATCCCTCTCTCCTCACGGAAATCAATCACCTTCCAACCATGAAAAAATTTATGATATTTTAAAGTTTTCTTTGTTATCTTCAAGACTGTAAAGAAACTTTATGATATTAGTAAATGCAAATCTGATTTTTGAATTTCATTTCATAAACTGAACACTAATTCCCAAATATTTACTGAACTGGATTTCGAATTGGACTTTTGTCAAATTTCTGATTTTTTTTTCTCTGAGCTTGTCTCCTATTTCTTTTTCTCCTTATTGGAATAATCTTCGCTAATTTTACCCCTTTCTCATATTTGGTAATGGTATTGAAGAGCTATTTCTTCCCAGTTGTAGCATTAAACTCGTTCTGTAGGTTTGGTATTATAAATAAAGTTTTCCTTTTGAATATTTTAAAATTAACTTATCTTTATTTCTTTTTAGATTTCGCAAGTAAATCTTGAAGCAATTCTTTAAGTTGATTGAGAAATGGCAGACTCCTTAATTCAAGCTGAACTTCTTGCCGCCTGTTCAGGTTTAGGTTATAGCGATGGTTTGCGCTACTACAAGGAAGCTGATTGCTTAGAAACTACAAAAGATTTAGTTCGTTACTTAAAGAGAGATGATGATAGTCACCATATTAGAAGAGCTTTGGGAGAAACAAAAGTTCTCCAGACTGATCTCATACCTATACTCAAGTTTTATGCTGAAGATAAAGAACTTTTTGATGTTACTCTCAGATTGGTAGTGAATTTAACTAATCCAGTTCTTCTACTCTTCAAAGAGGAGCTACCTGAAGAAAAGATAACCAGACAACAATATTTACAAATGATTGCACATCAGCAATCCTTTAAAACGGCTTTTGCAGACGAAGCTGTTTGGAGTATTTTAGTAGGTCGTTTAGGGGAGATTTTAAATAAGGATTGGGATGAAAGGGAAGAAGAAGAACGATTAGTTGTTGAGAGGATTTTGATTTTAGTCAGAAATGTTCTGGCTGTTGCTGCAAGTCCTGATGAGGAAAAACGTACAGATGATGATGCTTCTATTCATGACCAAGTTTTATGGGCACTCCATCTTGCTAGTTCGAAGACCTCCTCCTTTATATCTCTTCCTCCAATAATGAACAAGAGTTGTGTTTGCACGTTATTGAAATTATTTCGAAGATGTTAAAAGAACAAGATGCCAGCCAACTCGCCAGCGCGGGAATACAAAGGTCTCAATCTGAAAAGGAAAAAGATGAGAAAGAATTGATGGAGATTAGAAAGCGAGAGGCTGCAAAACAACAAAAGATTAAGAAACACTATAGTGCCAGGCACTCTCGGTTTGGTGGGACATATTATGTAATGAATATGAAGAGCATAAGTGAGAGAGATATGATTGCTCATAAGCATGTAACTGATATTGACTCTTTAAGTTTTGATCAAAGAAAAAGGTCAAGGAAAACACCCAAAAATAGAATGCCTCTGAAAGATTGTGATGTTACGAGACGATCAACACTGGCAATAAGATTGTTTTTACAAGAATTTTGTATAGAATTTCTGAATGGTGCTTTTAATAGTCTTATGTATATTGTTAAAGATAATTTGAATCGGGCTCGGGCGCAGGAACACGATGAAATATATTACTTATGGGCTATAGAATTCTTCCTTAAATTTAATAGGTGTCACAACTTTAAAATTGAACTTACAACGGAAGTCTTAAATATTCAGATTTTTCATTATATTCAGACATTGATGGAGAATTATTATGAAAATATGACAACGGATAAGAAAAAAATTCCTTTATGGTCAAGAAGGATGCATAAAGGATTGAAAGCTTATCAAGAACTGCTGATGACTTTGTCCTTTATGGACAAGTCGGCTATTGAGTCTGTAAGAGAATCTTCCAAAATACTTAAGAACAAAGTCTTTTATGTTGTCGAATATCGCGAACTTGTTCTTATATTGTTACAGAATTTTGATGAACTTAAAATGACAATGAATTATTTGAGAGACCTTGTTGAAACTGCTCATGTATTTTTAAAACTCTTAGAGGGAATTTGTGGGAAACAAAGACACCTTGTTGTTCAGAAAAAGAAGATTAAGAAGATTAAGCCTAAAAAGAAGAACAAAACAGATTCTTTAGCTTTCCCAACTGAGGAGGAATTGGTGATACAATGGGATGAGAAATCTGACACTCTGTTATCAGTGATTAAGGGAGACATAGGAGAACTTCCTACCACTTTTCCTTACGATCCAGTGTCAGATGTTCCTGAAGAGGAACAAAAAGAATTATCAATGAAGAAGATAAATTTATTACTTCGCAAAGGAGATTTTCATGAAGCCCTTTCACTGCTTAGAACTAGCAGAGGACTTTGGCCTGAAGGAGATATATTTGGGTCAGAGACTATGGATCCTTTAGAAGAAAGTTTATGCCTTCGTGCGATTTTCATGGCCAATATCAATCCTTCTGAACCTACAAGTCACATTAGTGAAGAAGAGGAAGACATGGAAGAAGATTCAGATGAAGAGGAGGAAAAACAGGAAGTACAGCTTAGTGAGCAAGAATTTAATTTAGTAGGATTTATTAGAAGATTTGGTCATATTAAAGTATTACAGGCATATTGTTCGTTATTTAAAAACTTTTTTACAAATGGTGATAATGTTAATCATTGTATTTTGAAACTGTTTCATAGATTGGCTTGGGATTGTAAGTTGGTGGCCATATTCTTTCAGGCTTCTTTTAAGACATTTTTAAAGATTTTTGATGAATTATGATCCATCTGTCCATTCATATGTTACTGTAAAGTTTGGAAAATTTATATTTAAAAATTTTGCAAACTGCTGAAGAAAACAAAAAAGTTTTCATGGAACTTTTGTTTTGGAAAACAAATAAGGATGCTGTGGAGATCGAGTGTGGTTACGGCAACTCTGAAGATAATAATAGCAAAAGGGCTCCTTGGTCAGAAGAAGAAGAAGATGAGTTAAGAAGACTGTACGAAGAGTTTAAAGACGTTCAATCTGAAGACAAAGATGTTGCCGATCATATTACTGATAATTTGATTAATAAAAATAGAACCCGTAGATCGGTGATTAAGAAATTAAAGGAGCTGTATATAATTTCGGATGTTAAGGAACTTCGTAAGAAGACTGTTAGGATTAAAGAATGGAAGCAGTGGTCTGAAGAACAAATAGCAGAACTAAAAAGTCTTGTAGAAGAATTTAAAGATGCAGTTAATCCAATGCAGAGAATTTTAGATCGTATGTCTGTCAAAAGACCGAAAAATAGAGTAGTTGATAAAATAATGGAGTTAGGGTTAGTAGAAAATAGAAAAGAATTGCAAAAGAAAAGAGCTTTAGGTGGTAACAGAAAAACTAAAACCGGTGAGGATTTTTTGAGGGCTAATGAAGCTTCAGATGACGATGTTGTTGATAGTAGTGATGATGATGAGCCAGTTGAAAGAGGAATGAAATAATCATGGATTCTGATTCTTCAGATGATGAACCTAGTTCTCTCAGAGGTAGTATAAAGTCAAAGGAACGCATTAGTCAACCTGCTTTACTCTCAGGATTAATTAATTCTGAACTTACGAGAAGTAATGAGCGAGCTGGAGGAAGCTGTGGAATGGATTTCAAATCTTGATGAAACTGCTGACGAAAGAGAAAGTGATGGGGACTTCGAACCGATACCGCTTATCACCATTACAAGTGTAACCGGTAGAGCCATGGAAGATGAAATTTTTTTGGATTTTTTGCAAGTTATCGGTGTGAGTCCACCGAAATCTCAAGAAATGTTTTGGAGAATTCCTTCTAATATTTCAATTGATGGATTACGCAAAAGAGCAAGGTATTTAAAACAAGGCCTAAGTGGTGAACTTACTGATGTCCCTACAAGTCAGGAAGAATCATCTGCCGAAGTAGATACACAGGAAACTTTTGAACAAAGAAATGTTGAATCATCTATGGATGATGAAATTAGTAAAGAAGAACCCATACTAGACAGTACTACTGACTAAACGTCAAGAGTCTTACGAAATGTTGATAATATTTTAGATAATCAAAGTGTTTTATCTGTGGACAATAAGAAAAACAAAAAGAAAAAACGAATTCTTTTAGAGGATGATGAAGAAAGCCTACGGTTACATTTAGACACAGAACCCACCCAAGAATTTGATAAGTTAATAAATAAAAAAGCTGATAAAAAGAGAAGAATCATTATGGATGATGATGATGAAAATAATGAAGAGAGTCTACAGCTACATTTAGACACAGGACTCACGCAAGAACATGATAAAGAAAAAACTAAAAATAATAATAATAAGAGAAGAATCATCATGGACGATGATGATGATGAAAATGAAGAAAGTCTACAGTTACATCTTGATACAGAAACTATGCAGGAACCAGATTCAGAAGCTCATGTTAAATCACGCATATACGATTCTGATGAAGATTCTGAAGATATAGTAGTTAAACCTCTTAAAAAACATTCACAGTTAAAAGCAGTTTTAGACAGTGATGAAGATTAGATTATTTTGAAAATGTCAAAAATATATACAATTATTATTATTATTATAATTATTATTATTATTATTATTATTATTATTATTATTATTATTATTATTATTATTATTTATTATTTATTATTATTATTATTATTATAACTATTTTATGAAGATTAAAAGTCCATTTGAAATATATATATATATATATATATATAAATATATATATATATATATATATATATATATTTATATCCTATATATATATATTTTTATAATATATATATATATATATATATATATATATATATATATATATATATATATATATATATATATATATATATATATATATATAATATATATATACTTATATATATATATATAATATATAATTATTTTTTTAAATTATTATTTACAATTATTATTATTTCTTTCTTTATCTTCCTCTCTGACCTCAGATTGAGGGTGAGGTTTTGGAACATACACCAGAAAGAATAGTGAAGTTGAAAAACATGGCAAGTCGAAAGGAAACCCCCCACCCCCCACATTGGCCGGCCCTCCCCAGCCAAAAACGTTCACCCTATAGTTTCACACCGCCATGACAGACTCCACTGTGCCATCTAGTCATTGTAAGGGCTCATCCACTGGGCCAATTCCACAACCATACATCCTCACAAAACCCCGCCATTCATTCCTATTATGCACCTTTCTTTTCGCTTCTGCCAAACTCACATTCCTTTTCTTTCAGACACTCCTTAAAGACTCTATCCACATTTTCTTTGGTCTCTCATTCGGTCGATTCCCAACACACTCATCACTATACATCTGCTTAACCGACCGACTATCATCCATCCTTTCCGTATGACCAAACCATCTTAATACACACTCATTTATGTTTTTCTTCACACCACAACTCCCTGACACAATCATTTCTCATTTTATAATTTCTTCTCACAACCAACACGGCCCTAAGATTATTACATTATTATTATTATTATTATTATTATTATTTATTATTATTATTATTATTATTATTATTATTATTATTATTATTATTATCAATCTTAGGGGCTTGTTAGGTATGAGAAAAATTGATAAAATGAGGAATGAACTCTTTAGGGAGTTGTGTGGTATGAAGAAAGGCGTAAATGAGAATAAACAAGAGTGCATTGAGGTGGTTTGATTATATGGAAAGGATGAACAAGGTCGGTTAATAAAGGGATGTATAGTGGTGATGTGTGAGATCGACCAGCTGAGACAAAGAAAGCTAATGGTTGTAGGAAAGAATGCGAGTTTGGCAGGGCCTCAACTAGGGTGAGCAACGGGGGTTTTGTGAGGTTATGGTTGTGAGCTTGGCCCAGAGGATGAACCCCGCATTGACGAGATACCACAGTGAGGTTCCGTCGCAGTCTTGAAAAGCCTTACGGTGTATTTTTTTTGCCTACGACGAGCTTCCGCTTCGGGTAAGGTGGGGGTGGGGCTTTCCTTTCGACTTACGTCATGCTTTTCTACTGAACTATTCTGTTCTCCATGCATGGTATGCATTCCTACCCTACATCTAGTTGGAAGAGAAAGGAGGATAAAGAAATAAATAATAATTATTATTTATATTGAAAATATTTGTTTTTAAAGAATTTGAGATGGCTTCTTAATTTGTATATTTTGTAAATTTTAGTCTAGTATTTGTATTAAAATTTTTAAATAAGATCAATTTTTTGTTATCCTAACTATTAATTTGTGATTCTGATGAGAGATTACTTGTAGCACAGAGCTATGGTGGATTTTGTTTGTGAGTACTAGAATACTAATAATTAAATTTAAGTATGAGAAAGTTAGGGTATGTGTAGGTGTAGCATTTGATCCATCTGAAGGTGAAGTTGTGGAAGTGGGACTTTCTCGGATAATCTGAACTATGTTGTGGATGGGGTGAGTAGGGGCTTCAGATTAATTGTATTAGAAGACTTGAATGGTTGGATAAGGTGTTCGAATGAGGAATGGTATAACTGGTACCTTTAGAGTTGCGGAAGAAAATGAAAATCGTAAAAAGGTGATTGATTTCTGTGAGGAGATACATGTGTAAGTAATACATTCTTCGAGCACAAGACCATCTATAAGTATACGAGAGTTAATGTACGTAGAAATTGTGTCGTAGTGAAGAATATGTTTGATTTTGTGATGATGATGTTGAAGTACGTGATGGATATTAAATCAGAGTTATTTGGGGTTGGGAATATCAAATCATTATGTTTTATGTAAATTTAAGTTAGTGGGGGCATGTTTGAAGATGAAATAAAAAAAAGAAGTGGAAGAATTAAGAGTGATGTTAAGTAAACAGGGTTATTAGGAAAGGTATGTGAGAGAACTTGCAAATAAGTCAATTGAACGTGAGCCAGATGAAACTGTACAAAAGTGGACATAAATAAAGAAAGCGTTTGTTAGTAATGCAAGAGAAGTATACGAGTGTGCTAAGGTAGGAAGTAAGAATATCAATAGTTAACGAAATGTAAAAAAAGGGAGAGACATGGTTGAATGTGCTAAAATCCGATGATGAAGTTTCGAATGAAAGGTGTATGAAATATATAGAGAGGAAGGCTAATAGTTGCATTCATAGATTAAACATAAATGAAAAGTTTGGAAGGAGGAATGGAGACTTACAAGGGAATAAGAAAGTGTTCCGAAAGGTTAAGAGAGTATGGGGAATCTTCATTGAATAATGAATAGAGATGGTGTTTACGTGACTGATGACATGGACGTGAGAAGAGTGTAGAGGGAACACTTCGAAAATCTGCATAACATTGGCAGTGATGAAGTAGTGATAGTGGATGTGTTAGCTTCATGGTGGAAGAAGTAGGTATTTTGGGGTTGAGGTAATAAATAATGAGAAAGTTGAAGAATGTTAAATTATCAGGTATATATGGAATTCCTGGTGAAGTGTTCAAAAATGGAGGTGGGACTGTAATCAACTGGACATTGAAGTTACGTAACAAAGCGTTTGTGGAAGGTGTAGTTCTGAAGGAGAACAGTGATAGTACCCTTACATATAGGGAATTTTAGAAACTATAGGGGGATTAGTTTATTGAGTATTGTAGGGAAGATATATGCTGGTATTTTCGTTGAAAGAGTGTGTTGAGGGGCTGATTGTTGAAGAACTAGGTACAATTTGAAGGATGTGCAGATTAAATTTTACATTGAAGCAAATGAGAGAGAGAAACAAACTGTATTTAGTTTTATTTATTTATATATATATATATATATATATATATATATATATATATATATATATATATATATATATATATATATATATATATATATATATATATGCTGATATATATATATATGAACGCCTCGTGGTGCAGGAGGTTGAGTCGCCGCCTCTCATACGAGAGGACGCTGGTTCAAATCCTCCACATAGCAGTTGGAGTTTTTATCTACCTGGGGGCAAGAATTAAAACGACTGCGAACACGTTGGTGGCGCTGGTTTGGATAGCCGGCCAAGTTCGATTTACTGTGGTCCCCCCGTGTTACCCCCTGCATAGGGATAAAGCACGTTAAAGGTAGTTTTATATATATATATATAATATATATATATATATATATATATATATATATATATATATATATATATATATACTCTATATATAAATATATATATATATATATAGTATATATATATATATATATATATATATATATATACACTTGCAACAGGCGTATAATATGATTAATAGGGAAGCTCTGTGGCAGGTGTTGATGGTAGACTTTTGAATGGAATCTTAAGTATGTGTGTATGGTGATAGGGAAGCGCGTGTACTGAAAGATTAAATGGAGTGGAGAGTGAATGTTTAATATTAATAGTGAAGTAAGGTAGAGATGTGTTATGTCTCCATCTATAGCTTTTAATTTGTAGGCCTATATGGATGAGGTGATGAAATAATTAAAGGTAGGGTAGCAGGTAAGGGGGATTTAGTGTAATGAATTAATGACACCAAGTGTAGGGTCCCCTGCTTATTGTACGCAGTTAATTTGGTTTTGTGTGGTGAATCTGAAAAAAGTTTGAGAGAATTTGTAGAGTGGTTTATCAGGGTGTGTAAAAGGAGGGGTTTGAAAGTAAACGTACATAAAAGTAAGGTGATGTGAGGAGAGTCCGTAGTGTGAATCATGTTGAATGGTGCCAACTGGAACAAGTATCGGAGTTTAAATATTTAGGATATATGTTGGATGAAAAGGGACCGGTTGATGCAGTGTAGTTGGAAAGTTGTGAATGGCAGGATGGTGCCTAGTGCAATTAAATCTTTGATAAATACAAGGGGACTAAGTCTGGAGTCGTTAGAGTTCTGCATGAGGGTATGTTGTTACCGTTCTTAATGTACAGTAGCAAAACTATTGTGTAGAATAAGAGGTATAGATCTAAGATGCAGTCTGTTCAGATGGAAAATAATAGGGGCGTGTTTGGTGCGAGAAGAATTGATAAAATGGTGAAGGCGAGAATAAGAGAATAAATGAGTGTATTAAGATGGTTTGATAATATAATAGAAAGGATGGATAGTAGTCGGTTAGTTAAGAGAATGTATAGAGGTGAATGTGTGTTAGGAATCGACCGGCTGGGAGACCAAAGAAAAAGTGGATTGAGTCGGAAAGAGTTTTTGAAGGAAAGGAATGTAAATTTTGCAGAAGAGACAGGATTGGTGCATAATAGGGGTAAATTGCGTGGTTTTGTACGGGGTATGGTGGTGGGCTTGGTCCAGGGGACGAGACACAACAGTGGGGGTCTGTTGCGGTGCTGTGAAGCTATAGGATGGATTTTGGCAGTGAAGGCTCGTACTTATGGGAATGGGGGTTTCTTTTCAACTTAGGTCATGCTCTTCTACTTAAATACTGGTTCTGGTGCATGTTTCGCACCCCACCCACAATCTGTGGGGATCCATGAAGAGGATAAAGAAAGAATTATTAATACTACACCACTGGTAATAAAGGCAAAGACTGGTGATGTTGAATTTTAAGTTCTTAGAGAAAATTGTTGGAAAATGTTACAAAATTAGGGTTACGGGTTTGTTAGCAGAAATGAATATTTAATAAAAAGTGAATACAAGAAAAGGGTAGTTAACATATTAAATATTTTGCTGATCAAAAGAATGACAAACCTTTATGAAGATCCTTGAAAGTGAAATCTAGAAAGATGTAGGCAAGGTCTGAATAAAAGACTGATTAATCATAGCTAGTTGAGTGTAGATTCATTTTGATGAACCATAGGTTCATAGCTCGTTGAATGAAGATTAATTTGGGGAAACATGGCTCGTTGAATGAAGATTGTTTTTGATGAACCATAGCTAATTAAATGAAGGTTGGTTTTGATGAACCATAGCTAATTGAATGAAGATTAATTTTGAGCTCATTGAATGAAGATTGATTTGATAAACCATATAGTTAAATGAAGATCGGTTTTAATAAACTATGGTTAGTTAATCGATTGATTTTGATGAACCATAGCTAGTTAAATAAAGATTGACTTTGATAAAACAAAGCTCTAGTTGAAAGAAGGTTGATTTTAATGAACTATAGCTAGTTGAATGGAGATTAATTTTGATGAACAATGGTTAGTTTAATGGCCTATGAAAAGCTGAAAGAATGTAGAAGAGTTGAGAAATTTTCGAACTGTTATAAATGATACAAGATCGAGGAAAGGTGGCGCAGAAATCTATAACAATGATTTTACGGAAAGATAAGAAGAGAAGGTTGGTATTTGTAAATCCAGAAGTGATGAAAATTCTGCAAGGAATAAAAAAGCAGATTGGAAAGACATTTGTTTTAACGTATATATATATATATATATATATATATATATATATATATATATATATATATATATATATATATATATATATATATATATATATATATGATATATATATATATATATATATATAAATATAATATATATATACTATATACTATATACTATACTATATATATATATATAATAATAATATAATAATATAATAATAATAATAATATATATATATATATATATATAATAACCTATATATATATATATATATATATATATATATATATATATATATAACTATGTATATATATATATATATATATATATTTATATATATATATATATATATATATATATATATAATATATCTTTATATATTAATATATATATATATATATATATATATATATATATATATATATATATATATATATATATATATATATATGTTTCTCACTAGATTGAGATATTTATGAATGCATTTTCGACGCTGATTTCAAATCTGTTTACGGTTTTTTTCTATCACGTACAGTTTTTAAGTGCGCCCTTAGACATTTTGGCATGTGCGTTCGTCCTCTGGTACTATGGAGATTGGTTCGTTCGTATATGTGTTTCAGCTGAAAACCGATCATGTGATTGAAATCTTGAAATAATGAAAAAAAATCTATTACATTGTTCGTTCGATATATATCGGTTAACTACCTTTTAAAGGACAAGTTCCTATATATATATATATATATACTATATATATATATATATATATCTTCTTTAACTATATATATATATATATATATATATATATATATATATATATATATATATATATATATATAAAGGTGGGCACCGTTAATGAGAAAGTTAACGTCGTTAATTTTTAATCGTTAACAAAAATATTAACGACGTTAATCATTAAAGCGTTTATCGGTAAAGAATGTAGCGGAAGTTAACGTTAATCGTTAACGTTAACCATCTTCACAATATGTAGGAATAGTAATAATTATTGTTAATTTTCTTTTATTATAATAATATCCCTAACAATATTAATAATGATATTAAGCTTATCAGACAAATTAATTAGGCTTTGACCTATAGCAGATGCTTTTGCCGCTTGCCGAAGAATACTTCCAAAGCGTAAATACCTTATTAATACTCAATAGCGGGTGTCCGTAAAAGAATTTCCCAGAGTGCTTTATTATAACAGCATAATACAATATCCATATCATATCATACATCAAAGTGAAGGTCATTGAACAGAGTTTCTCAATATGCACTTGCGCCAGAACGAGTTCTGATAGGTCGACATACGCGCATGCGCGCATTCAGATGTAGTTTTCTCTAGTGCGTGCGCCACACACTGACAATGGCGAGTCCTGAACGTAAAGCTTTCTGTGTCCTACAATTTGCTAAGTGTGAATCTGTAATTACGATTCAACGTGCGTATCGTTTACAGTTCCAATGTGACCCTCCATATGGCAAAAACATTCGCCGATGGTAATTAATGGATGTCTTTGTAAAGGCAAAAGTACAGGACGGCCCAAAGTGACTGTACAGGATGTGGACTGTATCAGGGCCTCGTTTCTTCATTGTCCTAAGAAATCCGTTCGAAGAGCAAGTCACGAACTGAAGGTGCCAAACACGGTGTGGAAGGTGTTAAGGAAACGTTTATACATGCGTGCATACCGGTTGGAGTTTGTACATGCTTTAAAGCCCGACACTCTCTACGGTTTACTTTTGCCTGTGCAGTGTTAGTCGGAACGTGACCTTCTAGATCTGGTAATGTTTGCGATGAGTCCACCTTTCATCTTAGGGGTACGGTGAATTCCCATAATGTTCGTATCTGGGGTCTGAAAATCCGCATGAACTTGTAGAACACGAACGTGATTCCCCAAAGGTTAACTTTTTCTGCGCCATATCCCGACGCTATGGACCTTTCATTTTCGCAGAAGCAACCGTAATAGGGGTCGCCTATCTCGATATGTTACAACAAATGCTCTTTCCACAATTATTAGAGGATGAAGCGGTAAACTTTATACGGCAGCAAGATGGAGCCCCTCCACATTGGAGTCAAATAGTGCGAGCGTAGTTGAACGACTTACTCCCAGATCGCTGGGTTGGTCATAATGGTCCAGACGACAGAGCTCTATATATCTGGCTCGGTCCCCGGACTTAACGCCATGCTATTTCTTCCTATGGGGCTGCCCAGTTATACGCAGAATTGAACATGCCGTTCCTTCCATTACTCCGGATCTGTTAACCAATGTTTGGGAGGAATTAATTATCGGCTGAATGTATCCCCTATAACGAAGGGGCACATATTGAACATATGTAGGAAAAACTCTGTTCAATGACCTTCACTTTGATGTATGATATGCTGTTGATATTGTATATTACGCTGTTATAATAAAGCATTGAAAATGGGACATTCTTTTACGGACACCCGAGTAGTATATTATTGTAAAAATAATAGGATATGTCAACTTAGAATTTTAATACAAATATAGCATATTTTTATAATTACAACGCTTATGAGGTCTAGTTCTTATATTTTTCACTAGTCGCAAAAGAGAAGCAAGTTCAAGTAACTAACAAGAAGTTAATGACTCATTGAACGGGCAACAGTCACTATCTCTTTTTTCTTAAGCAAACCAATAAGAAATGAGAATACAGCAAAAGAAACACGTCAAACATTTCTAAACGGGATAATAACCGTGTAAGAATAAACACATTTTGAGCCATTGAGAGGAGCGTTTAGGAAATTTTGGAGAAAAAAAAAGTTAGTTATCGAAATCAAATCTAATACAATTTAAAATCTGATAAGAAAATATTTTATAAACTCGTAAATTAAAGTAACGATTAACGGATGTGGGGAAAAATTTTAACTCGTTAATAGTCCGTTACTTCTTTTTGAAATTAACGAAAGCGTTAAAAGTTGTAGTGAAGGGTTAATTAACTTGGATTAACAGCTTTGCTTTACATTCAATACTATATTAAACTTACTATATATATATATATATATATATATATATATATATAAAATATATATATATATATATATATATATATATATATATATATATATATATATATAGCATATATACATACACTATATCTACCTCTCTTTATATATATATATATACTGCCATATATAACCACTATATATATATATATATATATATGTATGTAATATGTATATATATATAATATATATATATATAATATCTTAATATATATATATATATATATATACATATATAATATATATATATATATATATAATAATAATATAATAATATATATATATATATATATAATAATAATAATATATAATATATGTATATAATAATATAATATAACTATATATATATATATATATATATATATATATATTCTTTATATAATATACATATATATATATGTATGTATGTATATATATATATATAATATAATAATATATATGTATGTATATAATATGTATATATAACCAACTAATATATAATATAACTGTATATATACTATATACATATACATAATAATATATGTAATAATATATATATATATATATATATAATATATATATAATAACTATATATAATATATATATATATATATATATATATATATATATATATATATATATATATATATCTTTATATATATATATATATAATAATAATATATATATAATATATATATATATATATATATATATATATATATATATATATTTTTCTAATAGATATATAGATTTTTATACTGTTATCTATATGGTATTATATATATATCAGGGTTCACACTGAAATTTTGAATTTGAATTCCCTGACCAGCGTGTTCGTTATTTTTGGCGTATAAAATATCTATTAATCATTATTGCAGCCTATTTACTCAGTTCATATATTAAATTATTGAAAATTTACTTTAGAAACTGTTCATATGATGGATGTATTTCAAAAGTATTTTTAGTAATCAGACTATACCCACCTTCCCCATAGCCATCCAACGCACTCCTTTTTTTTTTCCAAAAGTAAAGTTTTATTTATACAAAAAGAAAATAAATTAAAAGCTTACATTAATAGCATAGGTGAATAACGTCCACTGTGATCACAAAAGTTCTAAATGGGGAGATTTAGGTTAACTTTTTCTTCTCAAGCATCTGAATTTTTGATTTTATAGCGTCTTCTTCTGTCAAAGCTTTCAGTTTTAACATCTTTCTCTGCTCTTCAAGTTTATAGATCTGTATGGATAATTTTCTTTTTTCAACCTTTTTATTCTCTTCTTCTTTTTGGTTCTGTTTTGACTCTGAGATGTTCTTCATATCTCCTATGGGCAGCTCTTACATTTGTCAACATTTTTTGAGTGATACGAACTTTATGAATACTTTCATGAGATCTTATAGCATTGTGCACTGTTCTTTGAGAAATCAGACTATGTTCTTTCAGATTCTTCATTAAAATTACTTAATTTATAGAAAACCCTCCTTCCACTGTTGCATTTCCATGCGAAAATATCAGTCCTAATTTAATAATTTGCCACAATTCCACATAACATTGATTCCCAGGTACTATAGAAGAAAAAAAATAATCAAGTCTCTTAAAAAGACAATCACCATCCAAAAATATTTTGAATTTTAATTCAAGGGTAGAATGAGCTTCACTGCAAAGTAGAGTGTATTGGTGCTTTTGAATGTGAAACTTCGGCTTGGCGTCCCATGTTTGATAGATCAAAGTTCTTTTTACATACTTTACAGTATGCCTTGGAACTATCAGGTCCTTTACCCAACCACCTGAAAAACTGTAGGTTCAGTTTGACGTCCAACCACTGGTCGTTAAAGTTAGTTTTTTTGTTTGAAGTCATTTTATAAATAAATAATAAATACCTTCAACTGCACAAAAATCCAAAATCACTTCGTCAAACCTCAAAAAAAAAAAACACCTCAAAAAGTATAAATCCATAAAAAGAAAAAGATATAAACAGATTAAGTCATAAGTCATACAGTCTAAAACACATCCATATACCAATCACCTTCAATCGAAAGGATGAACTTGGAACAACCTCTACGAACAGAATAGGAAGAATAGTAGGTAATAGTGAACTAAAAATAGAAAGAAACAGGACAGAAGTAGATTTATGGAATGTCATTCCTCGCCCATCCTTTTCATTCACTTATCATATACATCTCTTATTCCACAATTATACAGTAAGGAAAAAAAATATATCAAAAATATGCAACTTGGTCCATGGACCATGGATCATCCTTCATATGTTTTGAAATTTTAAAATTTTCCTGACTTTTTTGGAATTTCCCTGACTTTCAGCATATCTTAAAACGTTTCCCTGACTTTCCCTGACCAATTTTTTTCCCTGACTTTCCAGAAAGTGTGAACCCTGTTTTGCAAAGAATGTGAAACCTGGGTACACCAATATATATATATATATATATATATATATACAATAATAATATAGATATACATCTATATATATATATAATAATATACATATATTATAATATAACTATATATATATATATATATTTTTTTTGTTTATTTATATATATATATATTTATATATATATATATATATATATCACTTTATATATATATATATATATATATATATATATATATATATATATATATCTTCATATATATATATATATATAACTATAACTATAACTATACCTCTTTATATATATATATATATATAACTTAATAATATATATATATATATATCTTCTTTATATAACTATATATATATATATATATATATATATATATATATATATCAGTGGCGACTCTATTAACTTTTTACTATTAACTCTCTCTCTCTCTCTCTATATATCTTCTCTATATATATACTCTCTATATATATATATATATATATATATATATATATATATATATAATATATATACTTAATAATAATATGCTATACATCTATATATAGCGATAATAATAAATAATATATTTATATAAATATATGTAAGAACATCTTTAATAATAATAATAATATAATAATAATAATACTATTTATCTTTCTCTTTCTCTTACTAATGTATGTATATATATATATATATATATATATATATATATATATATATATATATATAATATATATATATATATATATATATATATATATATTACTTTATTTTATGTATATTTAAAAACAATATATATATATAATCTAATAATAATAACTAATATATATATATATACTCTTCTTCTTCATATATATATATCTTAATAATAATAACATATATATATATATATATGGAATTGAAACTAAAAGAAATTACCCGCATGATATCTCGAACACTAAGATAGGTACAAGAAAACTGATAATATATGGAATCAACATGAAAATTTGTAGATGAAAATTTATTTATTTTTTATTTTTTTATATCTCAAAACTACGATAGGTACAAGAAAACTAATAACATATATTTAGAATCAGCGTATGAAATATGTATGAAAAAAGATTTTTTTAACTAAAGAATACCCAAAGGGTAAACCGCAAAGATGCAAAGAGTCGGGGTCTCTCGGCCTCTGGGCGACGAGGTAGGACTATTTCCCCCTCTGTCCCACGGTCTCGGAATCCCCCGCTCTTTGGTATTTTAGTGTCGCGTTCCTCCGCCCCTCCCCACGGGGTATGGAAAACGTCCCCCTCTGTCCCACCGTCGTCGAGCCCCCTAAAAAAATTTACACGCGGTTTCCATACACGAGTGGTATCGCGCAAGCCACCGCCGGAAAATGGCAAAAAATCAGAATTTTTCATACAGATATTTGCCGTAGCGGCAGCGATGATGTGAGGGGCGTGTGCTGATGCGAGTTTCCAAGAGTATCATGCGGGTTACGTTTGACACTACCAACATCTGTATATACATATAATATATATACCATATATATAATATATATATGTATATATATATATATATATATATATACTATATATATATATAACTCATCTTCTTTGCTATATATATATATATAATATATATATATACTCGAGTTACTCTCGTAAAAAATTATTTTTATATCGGATTCGTTTTCTATTGTTCATTTTATGAATAACTTCAAGTTATTCTTTTCCTAATATTATTTTAAAGTATTTTTGTAATATTTTTATTATTTTTATATGTTTATTAAATATTTTTTATTATAAAATATTATTTATTATGTATAGTATTTAAATATATCAATTATAAACACAGAATTTATAAACAATTTTTTACTATAAATTCACAAATAAGATATCCACCAATTACTTTGGGCACGGATTAGTTCTATTTTTAATGTGTTAAAAGCGTTATTTAATAGCGGCTATTCTACCCTTTTTCGTTTCAATTTTGCATAATCTTTTATATTTTTTATGTAATAATTTCATTTATTTGACCAATTTACGCAAAAAAATATTATCGTAACTTTATGAAATTTGCAAAAATAGATCGTTTCTATAATGTCAACTCGTGCTGAGCACGAGTAGCACGATTAAAGATTTTCAATGTATGTATAATATATGTATGTATATATATATATATATATATATATATATATATATATATATGTATATATGTATAATATATATATATATATATATATATATAATATATATATGTAATAATAATAATAATATATAACTCATAAATAATATATATATATATATATATAATAACTTAATAATATATAATATATATACCATTAATAATAATAATAATAATAATACTATTTATATATATATATATATATATATATTTATATAAAATATATATATATATATATATATATATATATATAATATATATATATATATATATATATATATATATATATATATATATATATATAATATATATATATATGCTATACTCTCTTTATATATATATATATATATAGGAATTTAATCGCTAAAAAGTTAACCGATATAAATCGAACGAACAATGTAATTGATTTTCGATTATTTCAAGGCAATAGTGCGACAAGGTTGCCAATAAGTTTTTAGCTAAAGGAATACCCAAGATTAAGTAGCAAAGATGGAAAGAGTCAGGTTCTCTCTCGGCCTCAGCGGGGACGACGGGGCTCTCCCTCCGTCGGCTCGAGCCCCCTTAAAAATATATAAAAAAATTTTTTTAAAATTAACAAATTAACATGATAAAGCAGCTTGTGGAAACTCTCGCGATCTTTCTTTGGGTTTTAGCTAACACGTGACACTGGAGAGCTGAGTAGCGTTCAGCGATTTTCGATATCATGTCACTTTATGTAACTTCCTTCTTTTAAAGGAGAAGTGCCTATATATATATATATATATATATATATATATATATATATATATATATATATATATATATATATATATATATATATATATATATAGGCACTTAATCGCTTTAAAAGGAAGTTACATAAAGTGACTATATATATATATATATATATATATATATATATATATATATATATATAATATATATATATATATATATATATACTATATATATATATATATATATATATATATATATATACTATATATATATATAGGCACTTTCCTTTAAAGGATGTTACATAAATACAGATTTCAAAATATCGCTGAACACTAATCGTCTAGCCATGCACTGTGACGTCTTAACTTAAACTCCAATAGAAGAGAAAAAGGCCCCATGTTGCTTTATTATATCATGTTAATTTTTATATGTTAACATTTTTGTTTTAATCATTTTTATTTTTTTAAGGGACTCGAGCCGACGGGGGGACAGAGGGGGACGAAGTCCCCAAGTCGTCCCCCGCTGAGGCCAAGAGACCTGACTCTTTGACATCTTGGCGATTTAATCTTAGGTATTCCTTTAGTTTAAAAAAAAAAAAATGTTATTGCCAACCTTGTCGCTCTATTTACCTTGAAATAATCGAAAAAAAAAATCGATTACATCGCTCGTTCATTATATATCGGTTAACATCTTTTTAAAGGAAAGTTCCTTATATATATATATATATATATATATATATATATATATAT
>JABUQX010136725.1:5000-25528 GCA_015478945.1 Trachelipus rathkii
TAAAAAGAATACTTATTCACGCCAATCAAACGAAATAAGAACAATAAAATACTTCTTGAAATTCATACTCAGATTTTAAGAGCTCTACGTAGGGACCACGGTAATATAATTACAGTACAATTATGTATATATCCCGTGTCTTCCTGTTTCCTAAACGAGAAAATATATAGTGAGATAAATCCACTCTATTTATAAAAGTATTTCATTCGGAAGATAAGAGACTAGCATATGAGATTTTCACTTATCGATGAGATCTACCATATACCATCTTTCATAAATTCTGTAATATTACTAAAGATTTGAGAGACGGGGATAAGGTCATGATCAAATACTTCAGAGTACTATGATAGCTAATATAGTATGATTGTACTTTAACCTCCTTTTCCGAGTAAAATACACGCATACACCTGATTTTGTAAAATATAACCGCAGACAGTTCCATACAGGCTCTATCAAATTCTTCAGATCTCGTTAAGTATTTTTTGAAATGTTATGATCGACATTATAAATGCGAGGAAGAAGTTCCACTATCACTAAGTGTCTACGTCATCGAATTTATTTTCATTTATAATATGTTATTTCGATAAGTATATCATAGAATAAAAAAATACACTATTATACACCCAAAGTCCAGAAAGCAAAATATACAAAAAAATATCTGTAGAATACCTGAAATAAAAGGAGAATCTTATTTATATCAACTAAACTACTACTATTATTTATTTTTTTTCGTTATTAACACAACACCAGTTGTAACACCCACTTCACTAATGCTCACTAATACATATGTTACTTCCAACAATTGCTGCGACGGTTTTTAGACTCAATGAATTACAGTCAACAGACCAGGTTTTTCTAAATGGATTTTGATACACTCAGTGTAGCCAGGCCTCTTGAGAATCCATTGGGACACTGGGTTCGGCGTATGAGGGGCCGGGGCCTATCGGGTGGATGGTCCGAGAGTGGCAAACGAGAGTGGGAGCGCGATCGGAGGACCGGAGTCGGGGCGACATGGAGGCCGCTGGTTCTAAGGGTGGCAGTGTGTGTGCACGGGAGCTATGTAGGACCTGGGCTCATAGGGGCAGGTGAGTTACCTGGTCCTCGAGCGGAGATCGAGAGACTGTGGGTGCGGGTTCACTACATACTAGATGAACCCACATGTGGAAAAGAGGGCGCAGTAGGCCGATAGGAGTCACTAATGAGGGATCAACGAGAGCAGCTGAACATTGGAGTCATCGCCCGGTCGGTCCCTTACCATTGAATCGCATTGGAGATTAATTTACTATAAACTTATTATAATATTATTATTTTATTAATAATAATATATATTAATTATTATTAATATATTAAATTTTATTTAACATAAATATTAGAATTTATATATAGAGTCTAAATATTATTATATATTATTATTATAATTCAATAATTATTTATATTAATTGTGTAGCAATCTTATATCAATTCATCATACAACAAAATTCAACCTATATTATTATAGTTTATTTCTACTGAAATTGTTAAATCAGTAAACTATTATACTTTAATATGAAATTACAATTTGAATTATATTTAAGTTTTGAGTTGATTACAATTATCAATTAAAACTTTATTTCAAATATTCAAAAAATAAAACAATTACAAAACAAGTTCGATTATCGAGCTTTGGCAATGTGTACATATAACTTCATACTCATAACAGTTTTTAAAACCCCACCCTCATTCGTTTCCCCCCGCCTTTTACATGTATAATGTATATAACTTGTTATTTTGTTATTAATTATCAATAAATTATGTAATATAATTGTATTATGTATAGTTAAATTGATTGAAATTGTAATGTATGATTTGCATTATATACAGCTTTAGTATTAATTATATTATTAATATATATATTTATATATAATTATTATTATATTATATTATTAAATATTAATCATAAATATACATTCTTCCATTAATTAATTATTAATATAATTTTTAAAATAATAATCATTTACTTTATTTAATTTCTTTTAACTTTAATTCGATTTTTATAATTTTCACACACTCAATATAATAATATATATTTTTATCGAGTGATTATTGAATCGTCAGTAATTAATTATTTATATTATAATATTAATTATTATTAATAATTACTAATATATATCTATATATACTATTTTATTATATTACTTCTAATCTTATATATATATATTATAATTTATTATATATTAATTATTTATTATTATTTATTAATTTAATATAGTATAGTATATTAAGTTATTATAGTCCAGTAGTTATAGAAGTAAAGTAGTTATGATTACATGATATTATTATATATAGTAGTTAAGTTATATAAATACTATCTAAAAAGGTAAAAGTAATATGAATATTAATTTGTTATTTTTTTTTCTTTTGCAAAAGGAGATTCTTTAAGTTATCCGCATTCGAAGTTTTTTTTTTTAAATTTCACATTACTTCTTATTTATGATAAAAATTTATACGAGTATTAGAATTCTGATAATCGAGTAGTAGATGAATAGAAGTTTTAAAATAAATAATTTATCATTAATTTATTTATTACTATCACATCTCACATATTAAAATATATTGAAACGAAATTGCAGATGATGTAAAAAATGACTATTTCACATAAAACTCAAACTTGATTCTAATAATTCATTTATTTTAAGCAATAAACATTTTTTAATCGGACATGCTAATCAGACCCTTCAATTAGAAATTTATTATGACTCCAAATTATTCTTTAGAAAATAATTAATATAAAGAATAGTGAAATATTTGATAATAAAAACTATTATATATGAACAAATAATATAAAGCACTAGCCCTAATGAACTCCAGTTTTTCTTTATTTTTATTTGAAATAAACAATAAAACAACTATTTGGAAACGTTTTGATTTAGCACAAAATATAAATATATATTAATTTATTAAATTATTATTATTATTTCCTATATTATTATATTATTTATTATATTTATTTTATATTATAAAGAGAGATATATTTATTATTTACATATATATATAATATATAGTATTATATATATTATTTTTGTATTATAAAATTATTTATTATATTAAACTTATTGTCACATTGAATTATTATTATTAATTTAATTATTGAAGTTATTTATAATTATTAATATATAATTAATTATATTATATATCAAGTTAACTAAATTATTTTAAGATTACAGTTATACATTACACTCACAGTCGATAATAATGGTAAAGTTAGTTATATACATATTTAACTCACCTCTTTATTGAGTTTACTGAACCTTGACCAAGTATATATGGGGCATGTGGGTAGATTATCTGCTCAGAGGTCAACTGTCAGAGTTAGACTTTGCACCTTTTAATTTCCTCCACTGGTGAAGTATGTAATGTACTTCTCAGATGAAAAATGGTAGATTTCCTATTATATGCTCCTCGTTGTCTAGTAGGTAACACACTATTGTGCATATCACATCTCACAGCTTGCCTGCGAGGGAGTTGTCAGGTGGTCTTGAACACCACCAAATAAAAGAGTTGACAATTGGTCTACCCTTATAGTACGTAAATCTGAGGTAGCTCGAGAGTAATTGTATAACAGTATCCTAAATTTTGTTACTTACCCCTAGATCACACAATTTAGTTGCTTTCGCCCGTAGTTGCACCCTTATAGTGACCCCCGTTGACTCTGCGACATGGGAGGGGAGACTGCCAGAGGTCACTGTAAGATTGATTGCTATACATCCTGGGAAGATAGTAATATGTAGGCTTTCACGTAGAAAATATGGGAGTAAATTTTCCCTTTAGCTTCTCTCTTGTGTCCTAAAGCAATCACGTCTTGCATTATCACTTAATTGAGCGAGGTTGTGTTTGGTGAACGTAAACCCTCATAACTGGAGAGTTCACAATTGTTCTTTATCCTATATAATATATTTTATATATTAATTGCATTAACATATATTATCCTTTTAAATATATATTTTATTATTTCTAATTTTTATAACAAGTGTTCAAAATATATATTTATAGTGCTGATTAGATAAGTGGGTTATATAAGATATATATAAACTTTATATAATCTTCTGCTCAGATGTATTAATATATATAATAATAAATTATTTATTAAAAAAGTTATTATTTACAATTACGTTATTACGTTCTTACCCACACAAAGAGAATACATATTTGCCTAATTATATTCAAACAACTTTCCTAATATCGAGTACTTTAACATCACTGGTGTTACCTTCAATTAATATATGAGTAAAAAATTACAGTCTATAATATTTTGTAAAAGAGGTTTAAAATATATATATAATACCTTAAATTTAATTATATATATATATATATATATTATATATTATATATATATATTTATATATATAATATAATTATTATATATATACTATATCTATATATATTATTTAATTAATAATATATATATATATTATATATTATATTAATTATATATATTATATATAATATATTATATATATAATAAATATATATATAATAAATGGGTAGAATATATACGTATTATATTTATATAATATAAAGATGTAGATTTATATTATAAAGACGATATCATCATAACTATAACATTAATATATTATCTATACTATATATATATAAATATATATATATATAATATATATATATATTATTATATATATATTATAATATATTATATATATATATTAATATTATAATATATATATTATATATATCTATATATATATTAATTTATAATATAATATATTTATTATTAATATATATATATATATAATATATATATATATATAATATTATTATATATATATATATTATATAATATATATATATTATATTATCTTAATTTATAATTATTTTTATTATATTAATATAAAATAAATAATTTAAATATACCTATATTAATATATATACATAAATATCAGTCAATATATATAATATATTAATATAAATATATATATATATATCTATATATTATATTAATAATATATATTATATATTTATTTTGATTGCTGAATTTATAATAATATACATTTTATTTAATCTTTTCATAAATACAATTCAATACTCACAGGTAAATACATATAATTATGTATATTTCATTTTTGCCTTCGTCACGTAATAATGGAATAATTTATATCGAAAGCTTTACATTATATAGACACTACTTATACAAATAGATAATAATTAATGCTTAATATAGATCTAATTATATTTAACATTTAGGGCGAGTTCATTATTTATAATTATTCCCATTTAATCATTATTACTCAATTATTCAATTTCTAATTCATTTATAGATTAAAAATACAGAATCATTCTTCACTAATCCATTATTATAATTAAATACTACATATAAATATTCAGATATTTTACTATAATATTATTCTAATTATTAATTTAATTATATTTATTTATATATATTGTCAATAAATTATTATTATAATTATTCTACTTATATTACAATCTTTATATATAATTTACCTTCTAACGGTAACGTATAAGATAGTAATGATTAATAGCTTAAAGTAGCTATAAAGTATGATAGTTAGTAAGTAGCCTATAGTAGTCACGTAGTAGGTAGTAGTAGTAAGTACTAGTTAAACAATATACCTCATTTTTTATTACGGTGTACTACAACTACTATTTATGACTGAATTATATCTTACTAAACACAATTATTAAATATTCTCTACTCTTTTATCTTATGTTTTGAGAGAGAGTTCGATTAGCTTCTCACCGTACAAAATCCAGTATATATGAGCTCTAGAGACTAAATCCCATTGATTTTAATGGGTAAAGCACGATGTACGGGAGAGTAACACTCTATCTTAACTATAGAACGAATCACGAAACGAATTAACATTCACAAGGTACTTTCACACAATGATATAGGTTAATTCAAATAAGTTCGATCATCGTCAGTAATTCGAGTCAATGAACTTTTACTAAATATATATATCACTATTTAGAGAGAATATAGAACGGAACCTAATACAACATCTACATGTACTACAAATTATACGTCTCTCTCGGATATAAATTGAGGACAAAAGAGAATTATAAATGTGAATACAACTACAAAATTTAAGCCAGAGGTATTAAGCATGAGGCTCCAATTTGCCTTTAAACACTATCTATCAACGAAATCATATTGATTGAGTGAGGTGCATATCGTATAGAGCCGCTCGCACTTTGAGAAAGATTCAAAATGATGTAAGTTGTGTGAAAGTGTATCAATTTTAGCAGAATATGTTAGAACACTTGTTTGATATTGTGGTATAGTTTGAAATGATAAGAATGCATTTGTGAATGTCGGTGTCAATCATTGGTCAAGAGAAAAATTATTGCGAGTTGTCGACAAATTCATCTTGTCTTGAGAGAGTGAGATGCAATTATATTTGAATTATACGCAATATTATAAGTAGCACATAGTACGCCTGTCGTAGCTTTGGATGAGGATATGGAGAAAGAATTATTATGGACAATCTTTGCGATGTGTAATGTCGCATTTGTCTTTTATCTTAATTAGCGGGATTTGGGAAGGCATTTGTGAACTACGATCGAGGAAAATTGATATGCGTGAAAATTCTCGTTCGAATACATTTCGATAAATGTTATCCTTATCTTGCGGATTAGAGCGCCTCAAGTATTTCTGAGATATTGTTCTATCACTAGATTGTATAAGATGTGAAGTATCCTATACACTTTTATATTGCGTTGAGTATCACTATTGTTACTACTGCATTATTTTTCTCTCAGCATTTGGAAGGTCAGGATTAAGTAGAATATGAAAACGTAATTCAGAAATTCTCCACAAAATATAAAATAATCCTTGAAGGCACAGATTTCAGCGCATATATCAGCCCGTCATGTAGATAGTATGGTCCAGGTCTGTACATAGAGAGTATGAGTTGCCATAACGCCCGCTATATGGTCATTTTAAGCGTCGATAGACTAATTAATATATATTCAATCATTTATATTCCTATCGTATAGAGTCATACCAGAACTAACGTTACTGTACCTCCAATACCCTTATTTAAAAATATGTCTGTATACCTGAGGTGACTATGGAGTTTAATAATCTCACACACCCTCCTAGGTACTACTACTGCTACTACAGCACCTTAATCTCACTTATATTTTGTTAGCAAGTGAAAACATTTTCTTTACAAGGAATACACTTAACTTGAGATAAATTTATATGATATGTGCTTTCTTTACAGAAGTTGCAAACGACATGTTCGTTCCCTTAAACAGAATACTACTGTGTTAGTGTGTTTGAGTCTATATAGAGTTGGTCACCAATTATGTCTTTCAATTAATTAAAGTATTCTATTAATTCTAGAGCTATCTATGCTCTCTTATTATAATCTACTTTCAATGTCAAATATATATTATACATCATTTATATGTACAATATTTCTCATACTATACTATACTATACCGTAGCAACACCGTGGATTAACTATCACACTACTACTATTAGATAATATATATAAATTAATATACATATTTAAATTATATATATATATACACAAGTATATATAAGTATATATATTATTAATACCATATAAACTAGTGTTTGGGGAGAGGGAATATAAATGTAATAGGAATATAAATGTAATAGGAAATATGCTAATGCTAATGCTAAAGCTATAACTATTATTATAACTATAATATCTATACTAATTAAGCTAGGCATATACTAATAAGGGTAGTGCGTAAAAATTGATTATATGTGAGGTTGATCGATTAAGTCTCTCACACTAGTCTATACACTCACAACAACTCAAAAGAAGTGTATAATTAAATCACTTTGCATTACACGGTATTTCTATATTATGGTTCCATATACCTCACAATTTCACCATCTACTTATCCTTATTCCCATATAATTGAAACACAACCATTCTAAAGTACAAGTGGTTCTTCCGGTAACTTCAGTAATTCTAATCACTCAAACTTCGAACACCACAAATTCCTTTTCTCATATTTTGGGGTGCGAGATATCCAAGAATTAAGCCTTCATCGATGCTCAACTAATTTCTCGTCATCCAAGTTCACGCACTCGCGCACAGCAGATATGCAATATACACTCTTCTATCTTGTACTATACTTTCGTGTCCTACTCTCGATTTTCTCCCTGAAAAAGCGATCTCCCTGAATACTGCTTGTACATCACTCTTCCTCCTCATATAATTTCAAGATTAACAGTTTTAGAATAGTTCAACGGATATATAATCTTGTCTATTTTGCAATCAAACCTCTCTTTATTCTCGTTTTTCATTAAATAGATGAACTTATTGTCCTTCATCTGCAAACATTCCTTATACAATTGATAAAATACTATTTCTGTCGTATGAATAGATCTTATCCACCTTACGCAGAATAAAATATTTAACTCTTAGTTCCAATTCTTAACTCTCATTAGCGGTTGATAATGTGATATTTCAATTGACTCAGATCTCTCTTGAATATGGAGTTCTCTGTACACCCCTTTCTGTTACTCGATTTACACTAACAGCTATTAAATTTTTTCTTCATTTCCTACTCTTTTCTCGTCTCCTTAATCTTATAACTTCACTTTTGAGAACTTAATTGATGCCCACATTAATAAAAACCTTACACAAGTTATCTCATATGTAATCAATAGAACCCATTATTTATATTTAATATCGTATGAGCCGAGAACGAGACTGCACGAAGAGCACGACGAGACAAGACAAGCAGTACACGAGATGAGCACCGCACGCAGACGCGAGGAGAGAGGATCAGCTAATAACCATGAATGAGATGAGAGAGAGCACTCCGCACGAGAGGAGATGAATAGTGATATATAATAAAAGCTTAAACACACTACACATGAACACCATACGGCAGATTCATCCGGACTTAAAAATAGATTAGTGAATCAAGTTCACCACTCTTAAACAAGAGGCTGAGGCATCACGAGCAGCTGACAACCGGAATAGGGAAGGAGGGAGGGGATGATATGAAGTGAGCTCTAAGAGCATGACTTATAACTTACAATAGCATACGCGAGGCTGGAGAGCAAGTGGAGAGATTCATAGCAGCCATACTCGAGAGTTATAGTTAAAGTAAAAGAATACTCATAGATTCTTGACACTCTCACTTTGTGGACACACTCGCTAGCAAGTGTAATAAATGTGAAGATTATTCACGAACTATAATAATATTCAGGTAACAAGAATAGACATATATAGGCAGATATGTAATATTAATCAGTGTAGTTGTGTACACATTGTAATATTGAAGTTGACAAAATATTCAAAATAACACAATATCACACACAACGAGAGTTCTATTGAGGAAAACTGCTACATCATCACATAATTTATATATCACTCATATATTTAAATAATTTCTTATTAGTTATATTTATTTAATACAATCTATATGTAACTAATATCGATGCATTATGAATTTGAAATTTAACATATAAATATTATTATTATTAGATGAATATTAAATTAGTTGTAATTTATAATATAATTTAATGTAATAATATTTATGGAAAATTCATTAATTTAATAACAAGAAACTATATTTTCATAAGCTCCTGGCACGTTATATTTAAATTTTAACTTCTTATTCTCATATTTATATTAATTTATTATTCTATATAGATTATATAATAATTTATCAATTATTCAATTAACGGCAGGTGACTAAGAAGAATCTTGACTTTCAGTTCAAATTTCTAATACTCACCTAAACTTATGCGATCTCACTTCTGAGTACTCCCATATTATGCTATCAATCTCACTAAGATGTGTGCACTTATATTCATCTACCTCAATGCTACACACATCTATTATTGTTGCAACATTCAATTTGGAAGACTACATAGATATCACAGTTTGTTATTAAGTTGAGCCCCATTATATTCTCTTTCAGCCATCACTTACTTGTTTTACCCTGCGATACACTATTCTACTCCTTTCTATTTAACTTTTTCATTGAGTATTTCCCCAGTTAAGTTCAATTCTTTATATTTCTCAATTTTCATTTATCCACAGTTCTCAGCTCCAACTTACCTCACATGGAATTTGTAATCGGACGCCTATTTCGATCAATTAAGCGCACCTGTAGCTACGGTTCTATGACACTCTTCTATGCCCCTTTTTGAGTTTTATTGTTTTATCCTTTTTCAGTAGCAGTTATTTTATTGTCTCTTTGTTGAATTGTTTATGAGGTGATATAGAATCAGCGCCACTACTATATTTAAAAGAGCCTCCGTCCGTTATATATACCCACCACACAAATGACACCCTCACGTATAATTCATTCTAAGAAATTTCCTTAGTTATCATTTTATGAGCTTGTATACGCACATCGGCGTAGCTAAAATAATTTATAAAATTCAAGATTCAAAGTAAAAATAATCACCACAAATATTTATTTCATAGGCCTCTACGTTGTCAAACTCTACAACCAATAATTCTATTAATTGTTGAATTTCTTAAATCCAAACGAAAAATTACTGGCAGGGGAGGCTATTGCTACTAAGCAAAGAGACTAGCGAGAGTCTTGTCTTGACCGCACGAGACTTAATAATAAATAGATTAAGCACCCAATTCTTCTTGAAAGTTTTTCTTGCTGCCATCATAAAACACCAAGTCAGAAGTCTATATTATATACATATTGACAAATCACTCACAACAATTTGAACCAATTATATACTTAGGTCTATAACATATAGTACCTCCCTCAGAGTTCAAAGCACCTTTATCTATCTCTACATTACTTATAGTGGTTATAATTATATTAATTAAGTACACTTATTTGCGTTGCGCTCTACTATATGACAATATAGTATAATCATATATGAGCGATATAGTTTTTTGTGTTCAAGGTTAACATCTTTTTCCACATCCTACTTATCTCATAAGATATCATTTATAGGTACAGGACATATTTTATCCCATATATATACCTATATGAATAAAACTTTGTGCATAACTCTGAGCTGTGAATAATTAAATGAAAATTATTATAACTCAATATAGAGTCATTATATCATATATATATTCTCCCTAGCCATATATACGTACAATTATACCTTCTCATCTACATTCCTGCAACTACACTATATACAAGTACTCATCACATCATAGTACACTATTATTACAGCGCGTTACTACATCATATATACACGTATTGAATCTACTCTCAGCTCCAATAAGACTCAATAAATATTGATACCTAATGCTATATGATAAACTAATCCACTTACTCTATACACCCTATAACTATAGTAGCTATCTCTCTATGATATTGTAAGTACTTAGATACTCGGGCCGCGAATAAATCACACACACTATCACAGCTAAGAATTTTGAGTATACAAATATAAACACATAATATGCTTATATAGTACTATGTAATCACAACAATCATACATATACGTGTCTATATATTACAGCAGACACATATACTATATATATATATACAATGAGATTCTTTATATAAGTTATAAGTAACAGAATATATCTTTTATATATAGAATCTAATAGATACATATGAAAATAGTTCTATCAGAGCGATGATTATATATAGCACTTGCTAGTTTTATATAAAAGTACCTTATTTGTTCCTTCAATAACTTATCTTCTTAAATATCTAACATGCAGTTGTCATAGATTTTCACATATCACAGTTATTATTGGTAGCCATTATAATATACCAGAAATTATCCTGTGCTTTGACCGTATAAGTATGTCCATTATTTAAAACTCAGATCACTATGACAAAATTATAATATATAAGACTTATTAAGCAGGAATCACAAAGCGAGGAATAAATTAATGAAAAACATCTACTTTGTAAGTACGCTAAACTGATATTGTTAAATTTATATAATAAATTAGTGTTTACTCAACCGAGTAAATTATATATACCCTCACTTACATCTAAATTAATACATACTACCTATATATAAATCCAGTACTATATAATTACTATATCATAACTAATTATAACCTCTACTCGCAAACCTTATTTTTCTAAGATTCGAATAAATAGGGGGATCAGCGATGAAGAATTCGCACATATGTGCTTGTAATTTTTGAAACAAGAATAAATTAATGCCACCGCAAATCATTCCGATGGTAAGGAATAGTCATACAGAAGAGATTTGATCGTGCTATGTTCTGAATCTTGTAGGCCATGTTTTTTTGTCGAGAAACCTCTCTCACCGCATGACATCGAGACTGAGTCAGACAGTAACCCTCGTTTCCCAAAATAGGGAAAAGGGATTGACCAGTAAAAGCCCATATATAGGAACTAATTCTTATGAGAAATTGAGAGCTAAACAAACCCATTACACCAATAAGCCTCCTCTATTAAAGTCCATCAATTTGACAATGCTAATATAAAGTCATCGAACAGGAGAATTAAGGGTGCACGAAATAATAAAGAAAACGGTGTTAAATTGACGAAGGTCTAAGTAAGAATATGCCAATAGTTTCTTCTCTTAAAAGAACATATTCATGAACGCAAGAAACAAATGGTTCCACATAATTAACACAGATATTCCAGAGTTTGATTGGTGTTATCAGGGATATTATTGTGGGTCCTCATTTTCATCTGTAGATCTTATCTTGGCCTCTATTGAAAAGTCCATACAACTACATCGAAATGCTGTAACACACACAATGATTATTTTCTCCAAAGAAGAGCCAATATACAACACGTCGGGCAATAACTATAAAATTGATTGCTACTATTATTTCTCCAGTACTAAAATTGTAAGAAATTCCTCATAAGTGCGCAAATGGCTCTGACAATAGACGGATGTAGATAAATTTTACGAAATAAATATAGGACTTAGCCACTTTAACTGAAATTGCTTTTTACTTGCGTAATAACTTTTTCTGTCTTGGATCCAAGAAAATCATTACTAATAGGAAATACAAACAATGATTACTGAATATATCCCGTCCACCATTTTAATTTTATTTGTTGCCGTTATCTGATTGAGAATGTATATTTGTATTATGTCTTTTGCTATATTATTAGTTTTTGGTAGAGCCATAATATATTAAACTAATTAGCGAGCAGAAGAGTTTATTTTCACAGGGAGATTTAATAAATTGTAATATCTGCGAAAAATTTAGAGAAATTTTTTTTCCTAATTAGAATATAAATGTTTTAACTTAGCAAAAACTGCAATAATTTATTCACATGCAAAAATGAAATAAAAATCATATTTATACACACACTGGGATATGACTGGTACAAATATAAAATTATGCACAAAACAAAAACAAATATTCTGAATTAGTTGAAAAGAGTAATGCACGAACCACATACTTCACGACCGTCTATTAGAGATACTATCTATTAGAGCAGCAGCTTGTCTCTAAAAAGTGGATCGTGATATCGAATAGACCTTGTAGGAGATCTAAGGAGACATTATGCAACACAGTTCAATCATCTTACACTCTCTCAACATAACATCATAATTAAAATTGAATGTAGCAACTATTCTCTACACACGCTACGGCAAATCGAGCCTTCGCAATCATGTTCGCTCAAACTTCAACATCTATCAAGACTTCAAACGTTGTTCTTCCAAGATCCTTTATCAAGAACCAGTCCCATTGTTTTATGCATTTATGGATATAGATCATAATATTCTATCTGTATGTACTGTATTTATGTACTCGATATGTATGTAACTGTATGGGTAAATTATGAATATGTATGTATGATGTAAATGTACTGTATTATGTAATGTTACAAACATTCTAAATATATAATATTTACTATACTATATATATATATCTCTATACTCTATTATCATCTATAATATTTACTATATCTATAATCTATCAGCATCTACATATTATATATAAGTTACTTATTCGCTCATTCCTTATATATATATATATATATATATTCACTATACACTGACATAAATCACCTCTAAATCTAAATCTCCTTATATATCTATATTATATATATATATAATATACTCTTTTTTTTTATTTATATAGATATTACTAATATATATATTAATCATATAACATAAATATATATATATATATATCTACTATATCCTTTATATAATAGCTATATATAATCATTATAATATTAAAATTCTTCTACTATCATATCACTCTCTCTATATCTCTCTTTCTCTCTCTCTCTTCAAAGTATTCAAACTTATATTTCACAGTGAACCGTCATCCCCTATATCCAGAAGAACTCCTGTTTGGTTTTTATTCCTAACAGATCACAATGCTAGATTATTGCGGTTGTGCACTAACATATAATCATGGGCCCTTAGCTGATTATATAATTATATATTGTTTTAGGTTAACTCAGCCTTCCCTATTATGCATATATATATACACATATATATAGTATTCAAATGAAAATCTACACTCACCTATCGTTACATCATATTTTTATCTTCTGGAGATAGGGGATGATATTGATGAATAAATATTCAGAGTTCAGGTAGTAGCATACATTCGACAAAATCAGAACTCCACAAATGTGAATAGGTACCCCCAAATTATTATATAGACTAAGTATAGTATAGCCAGATAATTACCTTAAGAAAATATACTAAAAAATATTTGATGAGAAATTTATAATTATAATTAGCTATATTATAAAATATTGATACTTTCAAACCACAAATATTACGATATAAATAAAATTATTTATATTTGATATTATATATATAGTTTATTATATATATATCTACATAAGTTATTTTATTATTTATTTTATTAACACTATATATTATATAATACCTGATTAAATATTGTTGACACAACTTGTACGTTATATAACGTAACTGTATTACTTAAAATTTAAAATACATCACTTACCTTATTATAAAGCACTACAAAGAGCATCTCTATGCTATTTTATAAATATATTTTCAATGAGATACATATATAGACTTCAGGGAGAATGATTGGCGGAGTTAAGGGGAATATGTGTTTGGTTATTGTGTATGGGGTGTCTCCCACTGGCCTGTTTCTCGCAATTTGTTAAGAACAAATTAATATTTTAAAAAGAAAAAACAACAACAAAGTACTTGAAATGTTAATATAATAAAAAACCCTACCTTAGGGAAAACTTCAAAGTCACCACAATCTTAAGAAATATAGCTTTAAGAACAAGACGTGAGCTATTTATGCTTCGCCTGCTATCCTCTACTGGATAACTTTTGTCCTACCTAACGAGTTTGAGGATAGGTACTAGAAATAAGAAGCTACAATATCTCCTATGATTGTTGGCCAAAAGGAATAAGTGAGATGATTCTAGGTCATGTCACAGCTCTGAGATAGTGGTACGCTTGTTAGCACTATAATCGCGTTAATTTTAAAAATTTTCCCTTTGTGTATGTAAACCATGTTATATATATATTGCTATGCAATTTTATAATTTCAATTGATACACATATTTTATATAATATAGTAATATATAAATATATATATATGATATATTTAATAATTAAATAAGAGATAATCATAATAAATAACTCAAAAATATATAATAATAAATAAAGTTATGGAGAGTATATAGTTACTTACGATCTATATAAGCTTAAATATTGATGTTGTTATTTAATGTACAATAAGCTGTAATAATGTAATTTCTATTGCAATATGATATTTAGCATAATTTTATATCATATTTATAAATATTTATATATATATATATATAATATATATATAATAATATATATATATATCTTATTCTATACCTTTATAGTATACATATAACATAATATATTATACTACTATATTACTTATAACTATAGAGTACTACTCATATTAATGCTTATACCTATTCTATGCGTTACTTAGAACAGATATATATACTATAACTCACCCAAACTGTAAATGACTTATATATATATATATATATAAGTGAGAATAAGGTCGATTGTGTATGGCCGCGCGCAATAATAATTCTGGCTGCTTAGATGAATAACATCCACATTGTCTACGTGAAAGTGTTGTGATAGAGTATCTTGATTTTTTCTTAAAATATGATACACACAATGAATATGGGTAAGATCCAGGATTCAATATAACTATATATCGAAGCTAAAGAGATTGCACTGCATCAAAATGAAATATGTGAAAATTGTTTCAACCTAAAACAAAAGAATGAAAGGTGTGATAAATAATGTAATAAATTATCAAAAACCGGATAAAAAGTGTATTATTTTAATTGATAATTAAATGATGGCTTCCACGGAAGCGCTTTGTACGAGTTGCTTCCGTTATCGAGCAAATTTCTCATACACGGCAAATTTTGTGTGGAGCACATATCATTTTATCACGCACTCTTTTTAAAAGTCTTACTATCTGAGAACAGTGATCGCACACTTTATTGATGTTGTGAGATCTATGTTGTGCGTGTATGTTTATTCTCTCGCCAAATTTTGAAAAAAAAAATTATGAGTCAATAGTATATCTTGCAATAATAGAGGATCTTGAAATGAAGGGTATTACATTTCGCTAAAAATAGACTGCGAAGAGAATATGGCCGAGAAATTTAGACCCGATAATAGTTATCAAAATGGTGTAATAATTGTGTCTCACTGAATATTCAAATGTTGGATACATATAATATAAATATATAATATATAATTAACTTAATAGAGTTTTGTTTGAGCATTCTTTAACATATATTTTTCAAATATTTTAAATTTTTTGCAGTTTTTATTAATGTATTAATATTAAACTAATAGAAAAATAAATAAGGGGAGGAGGATCCAATTTTATTATGCTTCATAGGCTGAAATAAATATTAAAGACAAACTTAGAATTCATGAATCAGATAAAAAAAATATTTTCAAAATTTTCAGATTCAATTTATCTTGCAAATATGTGTGATCAATCATATTTAACTCAAAATGTCTTTTTTTATATGATCTTGAACCTCTAATATACGATCGTTATTTCCGGTGTTTTTTGTGCTAGTGTAAGTTCATTTATGATTTATTTTTGGTATTATTATTTCATTATATATTTATTTATGAAATTATACTGATAAAAATAAAATATATTATAATTAACTAATGCATCTCGCTTTTTTATTTTTAATGAGTATTTTATTTAAGTTACTTTATTTTTAGGTCAAATGTTTTTATTTATTTTTTTTAATCTTATTTATTTATAATTTGTAAATCTACCTATATTTTTTGGGCACAATATCACTATATAATTTAATTTTATTTTACTGAGAAATGACATTTTATTACAACATCTATTGTAGATAAATATATACAAAGATTGGACTAAATTTATTTACTTAATAAAATGTGTAGTTCCAAAGGGGAATCTTTTTTGAATATTTGCACTTATTATTCCCATAATCTGAGCAATTTATTTATAGAGATGTGCTTTTCATTTTCGAGTATCATTACTTAAGTATTTATTTTATTCGGTTGCGTTTGGTAAATTGGGATAATATATGATTTTTCTTACTGAGTTTATTATATATAACGATACTGCATTGAAAATTTTGAGGAACATTTTAGTATAGTCTTTTTCGCAGCATGGCCACATGGCGCCCTATTTAGAATAATTATTATCTTAGCGCCTATTATTCTTAGTCAATTATGTAGAGTTTTTTATTCTTGGTAAACAAATTTTACTACTAAAAAAAATTTATTTTTATGTTGTTTAATGATATTTTATATTATTAAAATTTTTCTTTATTTAGATAAATTAAAAAATTTACTATAGATAAAAACAATGTAATGTAGCCGATCAAATACATCAAGTTATTGAAAATTTGATGTTGATCGGTAAATATAATGTATAATACTATAAAAAAATTATATAATATTCATAAATATTATACACAAATTTATGTGCCCGACTATACAAGTCCTGAAAATTTGATGTTGATCGGATAAGTAAAAAAAAATTATATCAATATTTCACTATTTCAAGCGATTAAATTTTTGAAAAAGTGAAATATTGATTTAAATTTTTTTCTACTGTCACATCAATAGATTTTGCACAATTCCTGGATGAAACATAATGTTCCTGAAGTCACTGTGCCACTGACACTGTGTCACTGTCACTGTGATGAATAATAAAAGATGAAGCAGGGAAAAATATGGAATGCACGCATCCATGCAAGTGACATTCACTTCGATTATGTAAACTCCAAGGGAGTCATTCCACCGACGCAATTTTCATTTCATGAAAAATCAAAGAATTGCGAGCACATGCACGACCAGTTAGCAGCACCAAAGTGCCATAAACGTTTTCTAATCGTAGGTGGGGTCTTTCCAAAGGTAAACTTGAAGAGATAGAATAGGATATATTACTTATATATGAAGGTGATGGTAGGATAAAAAAAAATTGGAAGTTTAAATAATGTCCAGTATGTTGAATTTATCTCCAAGATGATCATAACCCTCGTTGGGAGCTGCACCAACAGCTGTATCTTCTGAATTAGATAAAAGCCATAGGCGATAATGAACAATAAAATTACCAAGAATAATAATTTCAGAAAAGGAGCAAGTGGAAGAATATCCTCGATTTTAGAGTTTAAGTGGTCGAAAAATTTAGGATAGTCATTTGAGTTAGGAGACAGATATACAGAACAAACGAATTTGTACTAGATTGGCAAAAGTGTATGATCAATAAGGTAAAAAAAATTAGAAGACTCCAAAGGAGAGACACGAGAACAAACAAAGCCATTGCCCACATAAACACAATAACAGCCTTTGACTGAAAGAGAGAGAGAGAGAGAGAGAGAGAGAGAGAGAGAGAGAGAGAGAGAGAGAGAGAGAGAGAGGAAACAGAATATGGTTGGCAATCAGAACTCTCAAGTACCCCCAGTTTTAGTAGTGAATAAGAGGTGATGTCTAGATGAAAAGAGGCGATGTTCAACAAAAGTCGAAATTAGAGAAAGATCACTGCAAAATTTGCCGAAATTAATGAAGAAAGTAGATCATGCACCAGAATATGTCGGAAATTCCATAGCGGAACCAGCTCCATGACCGCAGGTCATCAACTCACAAGTGATAATGGCGGGAGGGATCGGTATCTGAGGAATTATTTTTGGAAGCCGCCTTTCTTCACTTCTTGGTTATTATGTTTACTTGCATCATTTTGAATATGACGTTAAAAGATAGCATTTTGTATAATAGCGTTGTGATGTGTGAATAGTTGACCACCTACTTCTATATAAGACGAATGTAATGATGAGCGCGAATGGGATGTTCCCAAATACAACACATGTTCAATAAGGGATAATCTCATAATTTCGGATAGCTCTACGCCCTCTGCTATATATATATATATATATATATATATATATATATATATATATATATATATATATATATATATATATATATATATATATATATATATATATATATATATATATATATATATATAAAGTATATATATATATTTCATTTTTAAAGACTTTAACGCTGTACAGTGTTAAGATAGTGAAGTGAATTTTGTAAAAGAGGTTGAGCACAAAGACCTGATCTCGCTCACCTCAAAATGGATTTGATCGCTGCCGTTAATAAATAATATTGTGAGGAAGAATCGCTGAATCACCATCCACGGGATTGCGAAAACATTTATCGTAAGTAAAGGAACATTAACACCATTCTCCGTCAACGATTATGATACATCAAGGTTTGCGCGCAACTTGTTGCCAAGCATCATAATGAAGAGCAAAGGATTTGACTAATGGATGCATGCCTTTATCATCTGCTGTGTTACTAAAGAGAGGGGGAGCAGTTTCTTTCCAAGGTTGTGAACGCAGATGACACTTGGTGCCACCACTTTGAATAGCCCCACCTCTCCACACTCCACAAAGGTTTAATCTCTCATGAGAGCATGAAAAGTGGTGCTCACATGTTACTTCGACGACAATAATCCAGTGCTGTTGGAGTTTATGGGCGAAGGCGGTACGATCAATGCATAAACATACTGCATAATGTTACTCAATCAGCACTATGTTGTCAAATATGGCGATTCTGTTCAACGACAACGCCATCTCACCAGTGTACCAGGATTTGATAATGCGTTTCCTCTGGGAGGTCCTCTCCCATCTCTTCTAGAGTCATGATATGTTGCCCTGCAACTTCCACATCTTCAGCAAACTGAGAAAAGTTTCCAAGGGCTTCCGGTTCCGAACGCTACCAAGGTCCGGGATTCCGTTGAATACTGGTTTCCGCAGTCAACCATGGATATCCTTCGATTAGAGTATCTACACTCTAAGGAAGAGCTCCGACACTTGCTTAAGACTACAAAGTTACTATGCGTAGCTATTTTTATCCAGTGTATCAATATTTATTCCTGTAAGGGTTGATATATTCCAACAAATGAATCATTTAATAAAAATAAAAGTCAATTTCATTTGGACAGCCATTATATATATATATATATATAATATATATATATATATATATATATATATATATATATATATATATATATATATATATATATATATATATATATATATATATA
>JABUQX010136726.1:0-20000 GCA_015478945.1 Trachelipus rathkii
CTGGTCCTGATTCTTCCCAGCATTTGCGGATTGTTTGTAATATTCATGATTAGAATGCATAAGTCACTAAATAAAAAAAAAATACTATGGTGTATAGTAACTTTTATTAAGTGTTTAATAATTGTATTTCCGGCTGCAACGCGCTCACGAACGGAATCTATAAAAAAAATAAAGAAAATAAAAAATTGATTTTTTTTTTTCTAAAGAAAAAGACTAAAAATAACGCAAGCGCATTGATCAGCGAACATCTACATCGTAAGGGCTTCAGCAGTGGTCAACCCATCATAGTCACGGTTCCTACGCACGCCGAACCTTGATATCGTTCTTATCCACTACTGCGATGCCCCTGATCGAAAATGAAATCACTTGCTCTTCACCCGAAATAGAACAAATTTTCCCTTCAAACTTCTTCCCAGATGGTTGCGCAACTAATATTATATATATATAGCATAATATATATCTATATATATATATATATATTATATATATATTATATATAAATAGTATTATATATATATATATATATATATGATATATAATATATATACCTAATATATATAATACTAGTATATATATACTATATAGTATATTATACTATATATTATAATATATACTTATATATATAATACCTATATATATATACTATAAGTATATATATATATATAGGTATATATATATATATATAGTATATATATAAATAAATAAATATAAACAATAAATATATCTATACTAATAATAATATATAACTATGAAGATATCTTCAAACGCCAATAATTTCCAACAACCAATCCTATCAAAAACTACAACAGCTACCGGGAAGAAGAATACATTGCTGGTATGCGTGTTAAATCTCAAGAAAGAATGTAAAAAAAAAAAAATATCTCCAAAAAAATACATATAGCTATATACTAACAAGGAATCACATTTTTGGAATCCTGGGAAATTTTCGTGCGGAAAATGTACAAAAAAAATAAAATCAAAAAAATTAATTGTTAATAACTATAGTAATATGATTAGAGAGCCCTATTTAGAAGGACCATTTATTATTGTTGTAATATTCAAATTCTCTGAGACTGAACTATAAATTTTGCTTTTATTTCTTTTTTTTTAAACTAAAGACATGACCCACAGGGTATAGGCGCAGCCGATGGCAGGCTCGGTCTCTCGGGCGCCTTTCGGGGAACTACGGGGTAGGACTAATCCCCCCCCTCCGAGTCTCCGGAACCCCGCTCTTTGTTATTTGGGTGTCGCCGGGGGTGCCTCCGCCCCTCCACGAGGTATGGACGTCGCCCCCGCTGCCTGCTTCACCCGTGTGAGCTCGAAGCCCCCTCAAACTTGCGGTGTAATTACCTTTTACAAACTAATAATATACATATATATTATTATATATTATATATTATATATATTCTATATATATATATATACTATATATATATATATCATATATACTATATATAATATAATAATAGTAATATATCTATATACTATATATCTTATATCATATATCATATATCATCATTATATATATAAATATGTCCCACGCACCACCGCTCCCCCGAAAAAAAATAGCCAATTTCTATGTTTTAATTCTTATCTTTTCGTTTTTTTCTTTTTACATTTTCCTAAGCCAAAAATTCTAGCCAAAGGATCCAAAATGTTTTGCATTTCCATTGGTAGCTTTGTGTCTTCCGGGATACTGATTTTTTGTTTTTTTTTTTTTTTTTTTTTTTTTTTTTTTTTTTTTTTTTTTTTTTTTTTTTTTGTTTTTTGTTTGTAGCAGCTTTCTCGGGTAAAATTTTGCCGCAAGGATTCGCAGCAATGTATTCTTTTCCCGTAGCTGTTGTAGTTTTTTGGAGATATGGATCTGTGGCTCTTCCTGAGAGGCTGGCGCCTATGATAATATATATATTATGATACTACTCATATTCTAATATGATATATATATATATCTATATCATATATATATATTCCTATATATATAATCTATATATATTATAATATAATCTAATCCCTCACTTTTATATATATATAAGTGATACTATATATTATATATGATACCTGTCATATATATATATTATCTATATTAATATTATATGTCATTTTATACAACCCTCGCTCTTTGTCTGTTGTTTCGTTGGTACCGTGCGTTTGTGATGTAATGTTATGGTATTGTCATATAATCTAAAGGCCTAAATGGATTGCAACGGGGAGATTTTTATTTACGGCTAAAATCAATAAACGCTTTATTCCGATCTAAGCCACTGCGCCTGAGTAAGAAGAACGACAAAAAAATTGAAGACATATTAGTACAATAACCAAAAAAAGTGAAGAGCAGATCAGGCGCACTGTCTGAGCTGAAATGTTTAATATAAGATAGTATAAGCTATTAGCGCAAGCGGCCAACACGACCATTACGACAGGAATCCTCGCTCGGCACTGTAAACGAAAAAAATGCAGCAAGAACCTTTTAAAGAAAAAAAAAAAGAAGAAACAAGTAAAGAAAAAAAAAAGAACAAAAGAAGCGCGGTTAGTGATTCATCTGGTAACCTATCCTATTCTTATGTCTTAAATTTGTTATGGTTGTAAAGGTATAACTTATAAACTAGTAGAACCATCATACTAAATTCATTCTAAATGATTGTAGTGGGTGGTTAACTTATTTAACCACCTGGACGCCCCAAAATAACTAAAATCACCCTTACTCTACCTCGAAAACTAAGTTAGCTCTTGTCTTTTATCCTTCGAAGTAAGAGGTGGGGTTAGGCTAGTGGGGAAGAGTGTAAGGATGCATCTGTGGGAGTCCAAGGTAAAACATTCACCCTAGTTATAAGCTATATATAGGTGGTAGTGTGTTAAAATGGAAACAAATACCATAAATGAAACTTCTTCCGTAACCCGGAATAAGAAGCCCATTGTTGTTAAGGTTACTGGCATAGGTATATAATTTTTTGTTTTTTCATTATTTCCTACTTGGGTTTTATATGGTTAACTAAAACCGTATTCTTAAATCTATCAGTATCATCTATATGATTTCCATGTTAACGATATTTTTTTATATGTTTTGAATCCTTACCCAAGGTTATCTATGTAAGTTACAATAACCGTTATTATAGTGAGGTCTAACACAATAAACACGGATGTTACTCGTATTGAAATGTGGACACCTTCATATACCATAATGCAATTAGAGTAATCACAGGTTAGTAGTTGATATCTTTCGCATTCTTGATTGTGGGTTAAAACATGTATGAAAGTAACCACCTCTCCCTTGTTTCCACCAACGTACTTTACCTACGATTTCCTACCCGCCATCATCCTCCAAGCAAAGACCCTCACCGGACGTACTATATCGTTAGGGTAAGATTGTATCTCATACTTTTATATTTAAGCACTACTTCCTTTAACTTAATTGTTAATAGTCAAAAGCTTTAAATAGATTCAATTCACAACGCTAATTCCTGTAATTTTTACAGGGTCTTATTTTTCAGTCTTAATTGTCAGTCTTGTTCCTGGATCAAATCATTGTCTTCATACAAGCATCAGTCTTATTTTCCAGTCTTACTTCCAGTTTTGTCTTGATCTTCATTCAAGACAGTTTCCCGAAATCTTATTTTTAGGTCCCAGATTGGTCAAGACCCGTTCTTAATTCTAGGCCATCCCCAGAATCATTTCATTTACCTTTCAAGTATCATCTTATATTGTGGTCCTTATTGTCGGATCCTAAATCTGGAACATAACCAGAGTTTTTGTTCTTGGCTCACATTAAGATTGGCCAACACTCAATTTTAATTGGTTCACATACTAATCTTCAGACAAACCTTAAATCATAGGTCTGAATTTAGATAAATATATACTATAACTCTAGTCATAATCTAGAATAATAATGTTTACCACCTAGTTATTACTTACCCTGTCCCCGTTGAGATTGTTTCACAATTAAATACATTTTTGTATCTGGAACTTTCTCAACTACACCTTACTCTAATAATTATTTAATCTTAAATATAAGCAAACACACTCCGTAATAGTACTGGAGTCTGATTTGCTTCGTAATCATAGCTATCCCCTTACTCATCCCGGATACATGATGAATGTAAAATTAACTATATAAACTCTACTACTTTTGTTGTATATATGTGAAAAATAAATCTATTCTTTACTCCTTTTTCATTCTCCCCTCTTACTACTCTTATAAGTGATCTATTCTCTAATTTGACACAAACCAGGAGCATTGGGAGCAAGTCGATGGTCCCTCTTTCCTGCACCCTGCCAGTAGAATGAAAGTCTGATAAGCTAGGACTTGTTGCAAAAGCCAGAACTTGACTGTTGCAACTTTCAGGTAGATACTGATTCTCTTTCATTTCTCACACTTCCTTAAATTTCGTAATAATTTTCTATATTTACACATTTTTCATTCTGGACGTCAATTGACTGTATTTATTCTTTCCTTTCACTTTCACACACTCTCCCCCACACATATATATATATATATATATATATATATATATATATATATATATATATATATATATATATATATATATATATATATATATATATATATATATATATATATATATATATATATATATACAATATATATATATATATATATTTATATATATATATATATATATATATATATATATATATATATATATATATAATCACAATATATATATATATATATATATATATATATATATATTATTCAAAAACCCCTCCCTCCCAAAACTAATACCCAATCACTCAATATACTACAATTTAACATTAACGGTCTAACTAATAAATCCATAGAACTCAATCATTTCCTTAAAAAACACAACATTCATATAGCTATCCTACAAGAAGCCTCCCTCTCCCAAAACACCCCTCTCCCCCCGTTCTATGGTTACGACTCCATTTTCTCCCCTTCCCAACCTCCTCAACACTCCCTCTTAACACTGATACAACACAACCTCTAACACCACACTATTCCCCGACACATTAATAAAATCCCAATCCTGTTCCATCCTCCTGAACAAGACCACCTATAACATCTTCAATCTCTATATTCGCCACCCCACCTCCCCAAATCCCCTCCCAAACAACCTCACTCTCAATATTATCCCACATTTCCAAATCTTATTCTCGGAGACGATTTTAACGCACACCACGCCGCCTGGTATAAAGAGTACTGTTCTCACATTTGGGGTAGATCCGCTCCCCACCCGAATCCCTCCCCAAGCAAACCAATCCCCCACCTCCCCTGATGTCACATTCTGTACCCCCTCCTTACATCACCGACTAACCTGGGACACCACTACTGACCTACACTCAGACCACCTCCCCATTCTCATTTCTCTAACCTCCTCCTCCCATCAATCCCCCGCAAAAAAAGATCACTACATACACTAACTACAAAAAAGCTAACTGGCCAGCATTCACTGACCATATCGAAACCCATATTAACCCCACACCAATCCATGACACAACATCCCTACACACCTCCATTATTCAATTAAATAACTTAATCACCAAGTCAGCTAACCTATACATACCCAAAGGCCACAGAAAATCCTATAACCCCAAACTCTCCCCTGAAATCAGCCAACTCATTAAACAAAGAAACTCCCTTCGAAAACTTAGACCATATACCCCACTCATCACTAACCAAATAACAAACCTCAATACCCAAATCACCAACCTCATAACCACCAACACCACCAATAAGTTTTCAGAATACTTACAATCCAACATCTCACGCATTGATAATAAGAAAACCTGGCAAGTCATCAAAAAACTAAATAACTCTCGAAACAACCCCCCCACGAATCCCCCTCCTTACCTGATAACTCCCTCCCTTCTCCAAAACAACAATCAGACCGCCTAGCAAAACATTATGCTAACATTTCTCGCAAACCAACCCACCCCAATAACAGGAAAACAAAAAAAAAAAAAACAACTCAGAAAACTCCCCTCAGACCACAACCCCCACCCCCTTTTACAACTGAAAGGATAGCAGAAACCATCAAAACCCTCAAAAATTCTCCAGCTACAGGACCAGACTCAATCTCTAACCTACATCTAAAACACCTCGGTGAAAAAGCACTTCTCCTTATCACAGAAATCTTCAACAAATCCTGGCAACTCAACTATATACCCTCAATCTGGAAACAAGCATTCATACTCCCAAAACTTAAACCTAAAAAAGACCCCAACTCCCCCTCCTCTCCTCCATCAGTAAACTGCTGGAGAAACTAATATTAAACAAAATCTCCCCTCTCATTACCCTCCCAGATTTCCAACATGGCTTTAAGAGCAACCACTCCACAACTACAGCCCTTAGCTCCCTCACCCAACACATCATCAATGGCTTCAACCAATCCCCATCCCATAGATCCATTCTCACAGCAATCGACATCAACAAAGCCTTTGACACTGTCCCCACATTTAATCTTATTCAAAAAATCCTTCAATCCCCCCTAGAAAATCACGACAAAAAATGGCTTTCTAATTTTCTCACTAACCGTTTTGCTAAGGTTCTCCACAAAAACAACCTCTCCCACTCCATTAAATTACAAAACGGCGTCCCACAGGGCGCCATTCTCTCTCCATTCCTCTTCAATCTTTTCACAGCAGACCTGCCCATCCCTACCCACCAATCCACCAAACTTATCACATACGCAGATGATATCAGCCTCATTTCCCAACATCCAGATGTAAATATAGCCACTCATCACACCCAAGAATATTTACAACAATTAGAAACTTGGTTACTCTCCAACAGAATGACCGCCTCCCCTCTCAAATCCTCCATCACCCTCCTAACCACTGACCGCCACCAATCTTCACTCCACCCAATAGTTTTCCTGAACAACAATGCCCTCCCCCTAAACAAACCCAAAAATATTAGGACTTATCTATGACACACACATGACGTTCTCCCCCACATCGACCAAATCACCTCATCAACCCAACGAAAACTAAACACCCTCCGAACCCTTTCCCAACATAACTTCAGCGACAGGAAACACACCCTTACCACCACTTATAAACAACTCCTCAGAACAAATATAAACTATGCTTCCCCCGCATGGTTTCCAGCACTGTCAAAATCTAACTCAAAAAAATTACAAATCACACAAAACACCGCCCTTAGAATTATCACTGGATGCACTAAAACTACCCCCATCCAACATTTACATGACGAGACTTACATCCTTCCTATCTCCACCCACCTGGAGATGGTGGGGACTCAATTCTACCAGAAAACCCTAAATCCAACCCACCCATGTCACCAAATATTCTCCAACCCCTCCCGACACAGACTAAAATCCCCACCCTCCTCACCAGCTAAATTCTATAATGACATCTACAACATTATTCCCCCTCCCCCTCCCAATAGGTCATGGCTTACACATATCCATACACAACTAACTAACACGTACCTACAAAACCGCCCCAATAACAATTTACTAAACTCCCCCTCCCCAAAAATTTCCCCAATAGAAGAAACACTGTCCAGAAGAGGCCAAATTGACCTCGCCCGGAGCAGATCAGGTCACCACCCAAAACTATTACAATATAAATATAGATTCAAACTAGACAATGTTACCTCCCCCACCTGCACCAGATGTCACATTTCCCAGGACACAATAGAGCACCTCCTTCTGGGGTGCTCCGCTCTCGACGCCCCCCGTGCCGACTTCTCTATATCTTCCCTTCTCGACCTGTGGAACCGCCCAAGAGCGGTGGCCGGCTTCCTGGAAGCAGTGTGTGCCCCCCCCAATAAGGTGGGCCAGGGGCAGAAGTAAGTAAGTAATAATATATATATATATATATATATATATATATATATATATATATATATATATATATATATATATATATATATATATATATATATATATATATATATATATACAGTATATATATATATATATATATATATATATATATATATATATATATGTATATATATATATAATATATATATATATATATATATATATATATATATATATATATATATATATATATATATATATATATATATATATATATATATATCTATATTTATTTTTTACTTTTGATGAAGATGTTAACAGTTTATGTGAAGAGGTGATGAGTGAATGTGTGGGTTTTGATGCAAAAGAGGAATAGGTATTTTGGGGATGGGGTTATTAGTAAGGAGAAGGTAATGGGAAGAGTGAGAAGATGAAAAGAATGGTAAATCTGCAAGTATAGATGAAATTACTGGTGAAATGATCAACGGAGGCGAGATGGTGATTGATTGGATTTGGAAGTTGTGTAATAAAGCGTTTATGGAGGGTATAGTTCCAAGGGATTGGAGGAGAGCAGGAATAGTACCCTTATATAAGGGTAAGGGAGAAAAGAGGAACTGTAGAAATTATAGGGAATAAGTTTATTGAGTGTTGTAGGAAGTTAACATGGTATTTTGGTCGAAAGAGTGCGTCGAGTGACTGAAGGACTGATTGGTGAAGAACAAGGTGCGTTTAGGAGTGGTAGAGGATGTGTGGATCAAATCTTTATTGAAACAAATGATTGAGAAAATGAGGGGAGAAGAAGAATAAATTGTATTTAGGTTTTATGGATTTGCAACAGGCGTATGATAGAGTTAATAAGGAAGCTTTATGGCAGGTGTTAGTGATATATGGTGTTGGTGGTAGGCTTCTGAATGGAATCAAAAGTATGTATGACGATAGTGAAGCGTGTGTAAGAATAAATGGTGTCAATGGTGATTGGTTTAGGATTAATAGCGGAGTGAGACAGGGTTGTGTTATGTCTCCTTGGTTATTCAATTTGTATATGGATGGGGTTATGAAAGAATTCGAGGTGGGGATGGCAGGAAATGGTGTTAGAATGATGGAGAATGGAGATGAGTGGAGGGTGCCCTACCTATTATATGCGGATGATTTGGTTCTGTGTGGTGAATCTGAAGAGAGTTTGAGAGGATTGGTAGAGATTTGGCAGGGTGTGTAAAAGGAGGGGCTTGAAAGTAAACGTGGATAAGAGTAAGGTTATGGTTGTGAGTGAGGATAGTCCTCAGTGTGAAGTTATGTTAGATGGTGAGCAGCTGGAACAAGTGTCTGAGTTTAAATATTTAGAATTATATGTTGGATGAGAAGGGAACGGATGATGCAGAGTGTAGTAGGAAAGTTGTGAATGGCAGGAATGTGGCTGGTGCAATTAAATTGTTGGTGAATGTAAAGGAACTAAGTCTTGAGTGCGCTAGGGTCTTACATGAGGGTATGTTGTTACCTGTGTTATTGTATAGTAGTGAGACTATGGTCTGGAATAAGAAGTATAGATCTAAAGTTCAATGTGTTCAGATGGACAATCTTAGGGGTGTGCTAGGTGTGAGAAGAATTGATAAAATGAGAGATGAACGTAGAGAGTTGTGTGGTGTGAAGAAAGGGGTAAATGAGAGAATAAATGAAAGTATGTTGAGATGGTTTGGTCATATGGAAAGGATGAATGATAGTCGGTTGGTTAAGCGGATGTATAGTGGTGAGTGTGTTGAATCGACTGGCTGGAGACCGAAGAAAAAGTGGATTGAGTCAGTAAACGAATGCCTGGAGGAGAGAAATGTGAGTTTGGCAGAGGCGAGAAGAAAGGTGTATAACAGGAGTGAATGGCGGGGTTTTGTGAGGGGTATGGTTGCGGCCCACCTGGGCCAAGGGATGTTTACATTGACGATCTACCATGGTGAGGGTCCGTCGCTGTCCCATGAAGTTTTGGGTGGATTTTCTGACTGCGACAATTCTCACTAATTAATGGTACTGAGGGGGCGGTAAGGCTGGTCTTTCTTTTTCAACTTTTGTCATGTTCTTCTACTGCTTTCTTTTCCGATGCCGCGCACCTTACTCCCATTCTTGGAAAAATAGAAGGTAGATAAAAGAAAGAAAGAATATATATATATATATATATACCATATATACTAATTATAGATATATAGAAACAGATATATATATAGATCTGTATATATATTTACTAACTATATTCATAAACAATAGGGGAGAATATATATATATATATATATATATATATATATATATATATATATATATATATATATATATATATATATATATATATATATATATATATATATATATATATATATATATATATATATAATTTTGCTTAGGCAGTATCCGAAATGAACGGCAAGGGCATCATCCCAGTCTCTGCCCAAGCTTTCCTTCGGCGATGATCAATGCACATGTTTCAAGTGCAGACCATCGTTTTGAATTGGGTTAAGGAGGATACGATACGACTGGATGGATCTTCCCCATATATAGCACAGCTATAATCCAATTTAGCCATTACGAGCACAATGTTGAGGGTGAAGCACAGTCTTCCTGTCCCATCCCATGTCTTGTAGGGTGAGGTGCCGTTGGGGATTACACGATTTAAACCTTGAAAATTCTTTTAAGATTTAAATTATACAATCCGCATTGGGAATGCTATAATGTCACCCCACAATGGGTGGCGGAGGTTAAAATCACCGAGGACTAACATGGGCGGTGGGAGACTCGTGAAAAAATCGACAAGGTCTTTCTTGGTATATTTACAGCTGGGCGCCAGGTACACTGAGCACAGCGTAAGCGGCGTGTCAAGATGGGTACGAGCTGCTACGGAATGGGACAGAGTCGACAAGTCGAGTGAACATTATGGGCCATGAAGCAAGATCGCTACTCCTCCTCGAAGAGCGTTATCTCCACGATTCAGGGAGATGAGCTCATTATATGTTGATGGTGTAAAAGGTCACGGTCACGAAGTTGCAACTCCTGTAAACAAACAGCCAAGGGCTGATGATCGACAAGTAATCTCTTCAGTTCTTCGTAATTAGCAAAGTATCCGCGGCAGTTCCATTGGATGAAACGTGCCATAAACGGGAAACAATCAATGGTCAGGACGATCCGTGACAATAGTCACGATGTGCTGAAGTCAGGCACACTCTGGGAAGAAGTTACAAAAGAATCGAGAACAACTCAGCAGCCCACCAAACGGAATCCCGGAGAAGGGAAGATCACATCAGAAAGGAATATGGGAGATCTCTGTTTGGACCAGGAGTTCTTGGTGTCCAAAAGGAGTACTTATGCCCCCATCTGAGATGCCATCTAAATCATCCTCAACATCCACATGTTTCCTAAGACTTGGACAGGTCGTCAACTCAGACTAGGAGAGAAGTGCCTCACTCTCTCAGAAGCTAAATCAGCACCTCCATCAATTCTAGTGGCATTTGATGAAGCAGTCACCAAAGAACCTGGACGTTCGTTGGTACTTTAGTCAATCGAAGACCCATAAATCGGTTGAAGCGTGGTGCCCGAAATCTCGAAAGATTCCGGTAACAGAGTGACCAAGAATCACAGCAGGAGAGACCTGAACAAGTCTGGTAGATGTTCTTTCCCTCCCAACCCACATCAACGCACCACTCTCCATTCTGCCTCTTGAGGTGAGCCACTTCCTTCCTCTGGATGGTCGCGGCGAGAGAACCAGGCCACCACAACAGAGTTCTTGCCTAATAGGACCTTAAAGGTCAACACAGGGTCGTTCGAGGTTGGAGAGTCTTCAGAAGAGTTCATAGTGTGTCGTCAGTAGGTTCAGACTCACTAGAGTATAGCTAAAGCATTCTGTAATATGCTCCAACCTCTTACGTCCACAGGAATTATCAGAACGACGAACAAGTTTTAATTGTTAGGAACGGGTGGTCCGCTTACTCTGCCATAACGATCATGAAAAAGAATACGGACGTCTAGTTGAAAAAAGACTCCCTTCTGGATGAGCAAACAGGACTAAAGACGGATGCTGGAGGAAGGGATGCTTGACGTTTCGAGATGATGTAATGGGGGTCACAGATCACCCATGGATGTTGAACGATGACCATAGAAGAGATAGATATCTTCCAAAGTTTGGTATCGAGAAGAAAAAGTGTTCACTGCAGGCAGGGATTGGATCTCCGCAATATGATCTGTGGACAAAGGTATTACATCGATGGAAGTCGAGTGGTCGTACTGACCATTGCAGGAGAATTGGGGGAAGACAATTATCAAAACAAAGGTAATGTGTCTCAAAACTGGAATATCAGTTTGAAGGAAGAATGTGAGATTCGAGGTGTCAAACCTCAGCATGAAACGGTAGGCAAGGCTGAACTGGCGTTGTAACAGTCGTTGTTTAGCAAAAGAAAGAGGAAGGCGGGACTTCTTTGTCCGAAGTGTGGCCTCTGGCAGTTCAACTTATGAAGAGTAGCACTGTTCCAGTTTCCTTCTCAGGAAATGAAGAATAGGGCAATGGACAAAAGCTGCTGCATATTGACTGTTGCAATTTGGACACAAGAAGGATTATCACTTAGCTCATTTGTTTGAGCAGCTTCAAAGCATCACAAAGGATAGGCTGGATTGTAGCTGCAGTCAGTGTTATTTTGTGATGTTGAATGCAAATAAAAATTGAGTGGGTATGAGCTTAGACTCTAGACCAGGAGGGGGTCAGATAAAGCACTCGTTGGAGTTGGTATATTCTGACGAAGAGGAAGGAGACTTGCTGGCGCAGGGCCCCAGTGATGGCTGACGTGAGCGCTGAATGAGTAGGTCGTGCTGAGAAGGCCAGAACAGCTCTGCTGGTCTAGATGATGGCCACAAAACAGGTTCCTTATGTAAGACTATTTGGTTGGGGTGGAGGGTATACCAACGACTCGCAATAAGAGCATCAAAGCCCTATTGGTCGCTGCCCTTGAAATGACCATGCAAGTTTGGGGGCCCAACAGATGTTCCGCATTTCTTGAAAACGTTATTCCTTTTTTATTTTACCAATAATAAATACTCACTGTTTATCTACTCCGCAATAAATAAGCTTACAAATGTTGAATAAAAATAAAGGTATCCCGGGAGAGTAACACGAAAACCGCGCCCAACATACGCAAAGAGCATAATACCTCCCTCCTAGAAATCTACCCAGTACGATGGGCCATAAGGTATGGCCAAGGGTGAAAACCCCAAATCCGTGTCCAATCCTAAGATGAAAAAATAAAAAGCCGTGCCCCACGGATAAGACATAAAGCCCAAAGATTTTACACCTATATTCGTGACAGCTTCCTCAGTGGTTAGGCATGTTCGGGTCCCCAACAAAAGCGGCCCGGAGAAAATCATGAACAATCGGGTTTTTGACCTGTACCCTCATCCATAGAGGAAAGAAGGCAAGATGAGCGTGTGATGCACACAGAGACAACAGCTCGATAGCCAGCATGATTCAGGAGGAGATTGGGAAGACTCCCAAAAGAGACCAGGAATACATGGGTAGTACGTACAGAAAAGGAGGAGAAGGAACGGGGGAAAAAACGGGAGACATAATATATAAAAGAAGAAGAAAAATAGTATAATAATAACTTTACAGGAAAAATAATAAAGATAAAATCAAGAACAAAAATAATAATGATTATTTTTTGTTACAGGTGCGCTATTGAAGAAGTCGTGAAGTATTCGATTCGAGTCCTACATGAAGCTTCATTAAAATTAACCATCTAAGTTTTCCTTCTTAGTGCTCCTGACTAAAGTTGGGATGTGGTTTGTTGTAGTTCAGTTAGATAGAATAATGTATCTCTTCTTGATTGAATTAATAACTTTTGCTTTTGTTTTTGCAGTTATCACTTGTTAATATTTGATTAATTGTTAATAAATAGTAAAGAAAGGACTGTTAATATTAAATACTCGCATATTTGGGAGTGGTGTTCGTGGAATTTGGCTGGAAGAGGAAACAAGTTTGGAGTATAATGGTGGGAACAATAACGGGCAGTGGTTGTAAAGATATAACGTAAAGTAACTTGTTGTGAGGGACTTCTAGTTTAAAGGGTGCCCTTTGCCCCAAAGATAAGTAGAATCGATCTATGGTTGTCTGGGTTTTCTTAGTTTGTTTAGCAGCCATTATTCTGTTATTCTATCTTAAGAATTTAGGTACTATTGTGCCTAGTAACAAAAATATTAGTTGTTTCAAACCCATTTTCACCACTTCTCATCTTAGGAATTAGCAAGCACTTAGGTATGCCGCTCATATTTTATCAATAATAAAAAGAATGACAATAATAAGATAATAAAAATAATAAAAAAGGGAGTAAACAAAAACAAAATATAACAAAATGAAAGAAAGTGGCACTTCGCAGACACAAAAGTGTGTGAGCCCTCTCGACGACAATGAGGCCGGCCACCTTCGTGAGGATAATAATAATAATAATAATATTATGTAATATAATATTAATGATAATGATAATGATAATAATAATAATAATAATAATAATAATAATATTAATATGTAATAATAATAATAATATGTAAACAAAATTATAGAAAATTACTATTCAAAATTCATATAACGCCATATTTGATTCACAAAGGAAATTTTGAGGCCAAAAAGTTCTGCAAAGAATCTCTCTTATGATCGATTCAAATGTGACTTTAAACCTTCAGGTTCACTTAGTGAAACAAGCAAGTAACATTTGAAAATGTAATAAGTTTGGCAACTGTAACAAATAATAATAATAATAATAATAATAATAATAATAATAATAATAATAATAATAATAATAATAATAATAATAATAATAATAATAATAATAATAATAATAATAATAATAATATAATAATAATAATAATAATAATATTCATTTGGGAATTTGTGTAATAAAGCGTTTAGGGAGGGTGTATAGTTCCGAGGATTGGAGGAGAGCAGTATTACTGCCATTGGATCATCGTCAGGAGAAAGACTGAGTAGTAATTATAGGGGAATTAGTTTATTGAGTGTTGTAGGGAAGGTATATGCTGTTTTTGGTCGAGAGTGCGTCGAGTGACTGAAGGACTGATTGGTGAAGAACAAGGTGCGTTTAGAAGTGGTAGAGGATGTGTGGATCAAATCTTTACATTGAAACAAATGATTGAGAAAATGAGGGAGAAAAAGATAAATGTATTTGTTTTATGGATTTGCAACAGTCGTATATTAGGATTAAGGGAAGCTCTTTGGCAGGTGTTAGTGATATATGGTGTTGGTGGTAAGCTTCTGAATAGAATCAAAAGTATGTATGACGATAGTGAAGCGTGTGTAAGAATAAATGGTGTCAAAAGTGATTGGTTTAGGATTAATAGCGGGGTGGACGGGGTTGTGTTATGTCTCAATGGATTTATTCAATTTGTATATGGATGGGGTTATGAAAGAATTAGAGGTGGGGGGAAATGGTGTTAGAATGATGGAGAATGGAGATGAGTGGAGGGTGCCCTACCTATTATATGCAGATGATTTGGTTTTGTGTGGCGAATCTGAAGAGAGTTTGAGAGGATTGGTAGAGAGATTTGGCAGGGTGTGTAGAAGGTAAACGTAGATAAGAGTAAGGTTATGGTTGTGAGTGAGGACAGTCCTCAGTGTGAAGTTATGTTAGATGGTGTGCAGCTGGAACAAGTGTCTGAGTTTAAATATTTAGGGTATATGTTGGATGAGAAGGGAACGGATGATGCAGAGTGTAGTAGGAAAGTTGTGAATGGAAGGAAGGTGGCTGGTGCAATTAAATCATTGGTGAATGTAAAGGGACAGTCTTGAGTGTGCTAGGGTCTTACATGAGGGTATGTTGTTACCTGTGTTATTGTATAGTAGTGAGACTATGGTCTGGAATAAGAAGTATAGATCTAAAGTTCAATGTGTTCAGATGGACAATCTTAGGGGCGTGCTAGGTGTGAGAAGAATTGATAAAATGAGGAATGAAAGTATTAGAGAGTTGTGGTGTGAAAGGGATAAACGAATTAAATGAAAGTATGTTGAGATGGTTTGGTCATGTGGAAAGGATGAATGATAGTCGGTTGGTTAAGCGGATGTATAGTGGTGAGTGTGTTGGGAACCGACCGGCTGGGAGACGAAGAAAAAGTGGATTGAGTCAGTAAACGAATGTTTGCAGGAGAGAAATGAGTTTGGCAAAGGCGAGAATACAAAGGTGGTAATAGGGTGAATGGCGCGGTTTTTGAGAGGGGTGTGGTTGGCCCACCCTGGGCCAAAGGGATGAACCCGCCACTGACGATTTACCATAGTGAGGGTCTGGGTCCCGTGAAGCTCTAGGGTGGATTTTCTGACTGTGACGAGTTCTTACTAATTAATGGTACAGAGGGGGCGGTAAGGCTGGGCTTTCTTTTCGACTTTTGTCATATTCTTCTACTGTTTTTCTTTTCCGATGCTTGTCACGCACCTCCCCAGTCTTGGAGAATAAAAGAATGAAAAAAAAAAAAATAATAATAATAATAATAATAATAATAATAATAATAATAATAATAATAATAATAATAATAATAATAATAATAATAATAAATAAAAGAGGTTACTCATTCAATTAATAATGTCAACATGATAACAGTAATAACTGGTTTGTTTAACATGCCTGCCAGACATTCTGAGCACAGAGTTTCTTCTCAATCATCGTCAGATTTTGGATTTATGACATCAGGTATTTAACCAGTTTTTCACTAACATAGATTCCTTCTTTGAATCGCTTAACTCTGACTTTGCAGACATTTTTCAGCAAACTCTTCATTTTTAATCCCTTCCATGCGACAGGTTTGGTTCACTATCATAACAGACCTGAAATAAAAACAAAGGATTTGATAAAACTAACTAGGATGTAATACTAGAATAAAGAATCAAAAATAAGTAAATATAATAATATAATATAATAAATATAGCTCAATAGAGAATAGCCCCATCATTCTTCAGCTTGACAGCTATGAACCTGGGTCTCTCGCTTTGTTGAGCAGTGCTCTTCCCACTGAGCTACCGGGTAGAAAATAGGAGGTTCCCTGCTTCTGGCTATTACACAAAGATTCTCTTGAATTATTGATGCAACTGTGTCCACATACTCCAAGTGAAGAGTATTTTTCACAATTAATTCCAAAGTATGCCTTCAGATGTTAAGAATTTTTCAACAGAATAATCCCAAAATGATGTGATATCTTTGCGTCTATAAATACAACTTAACTGGACAATATACAGATTCTAATTGTTTTTAAATTAATTTCCATGTTTATCATACTAAAGATATCTACCAAAGAACTATGCAAAAATTTTGCTCCTCCGGACAGATATATTTTGTTGTACCGAAAAGAACTGGTTAACTTTCCCCTTATATAACTTGAATGTATTACCATGGTTACAACCCCTTAGATAAAGGCAAGGGTGTCCCTAAGGGTAGAAAAATAATAGGAATGTAAGACAAAGAAAAGGTAATGTCTAATGTTTTCAATACAATGTGCAAATAGAAATAAAGTTGTAAGTTTTGCTTGACCTATGCGAGTGTTCTGGTTTACATGACCTATGTGAGTGTCGAAAGAGATTACATTTAAATAGAAATGTTCAAACAAAAAATAATTTAGATGTGAGAGTGAGTAACACCAATTCAAATACAGATTCAAAATCACGAATTATAAATACTGATATCAATAATGATGGGAGTACAGATTAAGTGGTTGACACTTCTACAGCACCCGGATGTATATCATCAGCAGCAGCAGCAGCCATTGGTTCCCCAGACTGGGGATGGATGCGCAAACACCCCTCCCCAAACAACCTCTCCTCACATAAACCTAAATTGCAAGACCTTCATGTCCAAAATCCTCGTCTGAAGATTTACAACACCATGACAGTTACCCACTGAGGTTATCTTGTCGATGTCAGGGCTCATCCCTTGGGCCTTACCAGCTCATGCCGTGAACACCATTCTTCTCACTTGTGCCAAGTTCAAATTCCTTTTCTTCAGACACTCAATTACTGACTCAATCCACTTCATAGGTCTTGTGGGTCCAATTCAAAAACATTGACTACAATACAACCATAACCAACCGACTATCATGCATCCTTTCCATATGACCAAACATATTTTCTCATTCACACATTTTTGCACCACACAGTAGAGAAGAACATTACGTGCTAGTGTCATTTCCAGATGCATGTTACATCGATCACGTTAGTCCTAACTCAGGAAGATCTCGAGATGTATTTAATGAAATTCTGGGTATTATTGAACGAACAAGATCTACAGAGACTTTAAGAGCAGTGATTTGCGATGGAACTCCTGTGAATACGGGTAACAAGAATGGAATAATCACACTGTTGGAGTTACATCTTAAAAGACCACTTCAATGGCTCATATGCATGTTGCATTTTAATGAACTGCCACTCAGGAAGTTATTTAGTGTTGTTGATGGGAAGACAACTGGCCCATCGTCACATGAAGGACCTATAACCAAACTGCTCTCATTTGATCCTCAGACCAAACCCATCATTAATTTTCAACCAATTCCAGGCTCTGTAGTTGATGTTCCTGAAACAGTTACGAAAGATCTAAGTTCTGACCAGCTGTATTTACTAAAAATCTGTTTATTAATTCAGCAAGGGGTACAAAATGCAGATCATAATAATATGCGGTATTTGAAAACTGCACAGCCGGGTGCCTTAAGCCATGCAAGGTGGCTAACTAAAGCTAACAGACTGCTTCGATTGTACGTTTCAACAGAATGCGCATCTCACTTTATGGTATCACAGTATCAAAAACTTTCTCCTGAGGATCACCCAGCAAAAAATGACCCATGGAATACCAAAGGGTTGATGGTCCCTATCGGAACCTAAATATTCCTATCGGAAATATGTTATTTTTATCTATTTCTGTAATCCAACATTGGTTCCTATTGTTATGAACAATATCTATAGATTTCATTCCTGTAATTTCTATATATTCTATAAGATCAAAGTTAATCCTCGAGCCTCACACGGTTTAAGCACACTGACCGCCGTCTTTTTATTGAATTTTAAACCGAACTTTGTTAGTGTGTGGACGTTGTTTAAAGTTTCTTCACTTAATTTAGATTTTTTTATGTAACTTTTTATGTTAAAATGAATAATTATAATTGTTTAAAATGTAGTTTTAATTTAGCAATTGTTTATATAATGAATCGTAAGTTATATTTAAGTAGGAAATTTGTAATATCTCATGTTATATGATGACAAGCCTCCTTAACTATTTCGAGACTTAACCAATGTTGAAATCAAGAATTCTAGAATTTATGGTAGGGTTCAGAAACTAACCAAATTTATAATATTAAAAAAGGAAATAAAAATATTTAGGTAATATATATATGTATATATATATATATATATATATATATATATATATATAATAACTATATATATATATATATATATATATATATATATATATATATATATATATATAATATAATAATATATATATATATATATATATATATATATATATATATATATATATATATATATATATATTTATATATATATATATATTAATATAATAATAATATATATATATATATATATATATATATATATATATATATATATATAATATATATATATATATATATATATAATATATATATATATATATATATATATATATATATATATATATATATAATATTATATATATATATATATATATATATATATATATATATATATATATATATATATATATATATATATATAATAACATATATATATATATATATATACTATATATATATATATGTATAAAGATCAGCCTCTAGAAGAGCAACAATCCATATCTAAAACTACAATAACTACAGGGAAAAGGAATACATTTTTGAACCTGGTAAAATTTTAGTAAGGAAAATGTAAAAAAAAAAAATAATAAAATATTTTTTTTTATAATTATAGTAATATGAGGAGAAAGCCTATTTAGAGACCTTTTATGGTTACTCGTTAAAATAAATATACTTTCTAGTATAGGGATTTACAGACCAATTAGGTTAGTTTATATATATATATATATATATATATATATATATATATATATATATATATATATATATATATATATCTATATATATATATACATTTAAACATTTTTAGTAAAAGTATTGCTCGGCACTGTAGGGGGCTCGAGCCGATTTTTAACAAAGTACCCCAAGGAGGCAAAC
>JABUQX010136727.1:0-22500 GCA_015478945.1 Trachelipus rathkii
GAAGCCCGATTTAAAGAGACCATTTTGAAAGAACGCCAGAACGGTTATTTGCGGAGTATAAAAAGGTGGGAGCAGTAGACAGGTGAAAGGAATGAAATGTGTGGATATGAGGAGGTGACAAGATTGGTGAAAAAGAAAAAAGAGGCTAATGTGAAATGGTTGGGGAATGGAGAAGGGACAAGCTGGGAGGAAACTTAGAGGTAGGTGGGAAGTCAATAGAGGGCGGTGCGAGGGCGAACAGAGAAATGCAAATAATGAATGGAGTAGGAATAAGTGACATGCAAAATTTGTATATATAGGGAGCAAATATCTGGAAAGAAGTAAAAAACAAAGAAAGTAGAGGGAGGGTAGGTGGAGAGGGGTTAAGTGGAGGGTGATGGGCGATATGGTCTTAGGAGGGGAAGGATGGGGTGAGGAAAAGATGGGTGGAATATTTTAGAGGAATATTGAATGAATTGGGTGGAGGACGATGAGGGATTTTCAAGAGGTGAGGATGCAGTTGACGAGGGACGGAAGGAGATATATGGAATACAAATGGAAGAAATTATGTAGGGCGTTAACTAAGGAAAAAAAAGGAAGTCACAGGTTAGATTGGTGTAGTATGGAAAATGTTACAGATGGAGGGAGAGGGGTGGAGATGGCTTACAGGTTATAAGGGTGTATGTCTGTGGAGGAAGGAAAGAGTTCCGATAAGGTGATTAGAGGATTTTTTGTGTCCTGTAATTAAGGGAAGGGGAATGCGTCAGTGGAGTGTGGTTAATCATTATTAGAGGTATTATTGATATTTTGGAGTTGTAGTAGGAAAGGTTGTATTAACTAACTAATTGAGAGGCTGTGAGTATATTTCTAACGGTATATGGAAGAATTGGGGGAGGAACAGAGGAGGATTTAGAGATGGGAAGTGGTATGTGTGGATCAGTTTCAAATGAAGTATGCTTGTGTGAGAAAGGTTTTAGAAAGTAAGGGAAGTGTATGGGTGCTGTTTCAGTATCGGAAGCATATGTAGAGTGAAGATGGGTGAAATTATCGAGAGGGTGCTGGCAGGACACTAATGGAAGTAGTGGTAAATTAGGTTGCAAAGGTATTAGGGCTTTATAGGAATAGCAGAATTGTGTGAGAGTATAGGGGGAGAGTGTATGTTACATCTGAAGTGGAGAGTAGGGGTCTGAGACAAGGATGTGTAATGATCGCCGTGCTTTTCAATTTATTTATGGCGAGTGTTTGCAGAGGAATGATGAGGGAGGGGAGAGGGGTGGCAATTGATGGAATAGGGGTGATAGATGGAATGAAATACATGATACGTATTTGCGGATTGGATATCACCATCGTTTGGTGGCGAAGGATTCAGAGGGTCTGAAGTATTTGGTGAAGGAGTTTGAGAGGTTGTGTGGACAAAAGGGTCTTAAGCTAAAAATCAAGGTAAGAGTAAAGTGTTAGTTGTTTGAGAATCTTTGTCAATTCCTGAGCGAGATTGCTCTGTGACGAATATACATTTGCAGTCAGAAGTCAAAAGTAAAAGGTTTTCAAATATTTAGGGCACTGGATTTGGGTTAAGGAGAAGAGATGAAGGAACGAGATAGATCATAAGGTAGTAGGAGAGGAACTGCAGGAAGTCCATGAGTGGTTTGAGGGAATTACTGGAAAGGGGGGGTTTATCACATAAACTCAAATAAGCATGTATGGTAAAAATTTGTGTTCCACGTACTATAAATGCGGTGTGAAGAGCATGGGGGTGTGAATGCTAGGTCCAATATAGAAATTGGAAGTGTTTGAGATGAAAGGGTTGAGAGCGGTTTGTGGGTTAGTAAGAGAGAGAGGATAGGAATAGGGTTAATAATAGAGAGATGGGATGAAAGAATGTTTTGGTGAGAAGAGCGGAGTAGGGAATGTTAAGATGGTTTTGGACATCTGGAGAGAGAATTGAGGAGCAGAGGGTGGTTAGGAAAGTTTGGGAGGCGGAAGGGATATACCATCCCGAGGGGGGGGGAGGAGAGAGGAAGGCGGGGAGACCAAGAAGAAGTGGATGGAATGGAATCAAAGGAAATGTTGGAGAGAGAGGACTCACTGAAGAAGGTTAGGGTGTTGGCGAGAATAGACATGAAGGAGGAGGTGGGGTGAGGGCGAGATGAAGGAAATATGTATTAGGGACGCTGCACGTACCACTACCCCCGCTTTTGCGGAATAAGTGCTTGAAAATAAATAATAATAATAAATAATAATATATTGAATATATATAATGTATTATCACCTTATACTACTACTTCAACAGACGTATATTACTATATTATTATATATTATATTATTTTATTAATACTATTATCATATTATCTATTATATATATATTATATTACCTTATATTAGTGTTTTAGTTATATACTTACCATACTATAATACTTTTAATTATGATATATTATCTATTTTATATTATTATTATAATGATATTTAATATTATAGTTATCAATATTATCGTAACCTAGTTTATTAGCTTTAATATAATTTTCTTATATATATTATAATATTATATTTATATATATTATATTTCTGTTACAATAAAGAAATGATATTTATATATATATATTTTTATTCATTTATATATACATACATATTTTTATTATTAAATGATAGTGGGTAGAAAATGGTCCGTCAGAGTGTCAAACAATAGTTATGGCTATTTTACGGGAGATATTTTAATTACGTTATAATAAATGACTTTTATTTTATATTAAACATTTTTATTTGCTTATAGAGGCTTATTTTTTAAATCAATTTTTATTTAGTAATTTGAGTGTTTTAAAATTAGGATTTATTATATATATTTATTAGGTATATATATATAATTAATAGGCTAGTAGGTTATATATATATATATTTTATATAATACTATATTACTTATTATATAATTAATAATATATATATATGATTTCTTTTTTGTTTACAGTTTTGTTTGTCTGTAACTTCAAGACGGGCAGAGCCCTATTCAGTTCAGGGAGGGGGTGTTGCACACCAAAGTTCCCATCACTAGTGCTGTTCAAACCTACTGCCCAGATGGGCACAGGCTCTTCGCAGGGCTTGCAAAGGGAGATCGAGTTCACAGCTGGAAGCCCCGAAGATGGAAGTGAGATTTACCTACAGAAACAGGAGGTGGTCAAGGAAAGGAGAAGGCCATGCGCAAGAGCAACTTAGCCTGGAGTTACCAAGATCCACTGAAAACTCAATGGCGCATGACACAGCACCTCCGCTGGCTTACGAGGGTTCTGCTAGTACTAAGGTGGTGTCACGCACGAGTGGTAAGTTCCTCTGGAACAGCCTGGCGCGCTGTGGACCTATCAGAAAAGAAATATAAGCATTTCAACAGTCCTCTCTGTCTTGTTGTCAAGATTAGCCGGCGTCAGTGAAATGGTTATAAGTACAAGGATTTAGGTACTCTGCAACGTTTGTGGCTTTTGACCTCGACGGGTCTCAAAAAGCTCTCGGGTGTTTATACGCGCAAACACGACCCCCCTTCTACCACGATCATGAAACTAGTACTGCTTCATACAAGGGCGGCATGAGAACCCTTTGTATAGCTGTAGTAATCTGAGAAAGGAAAAATGTCTCGCAGTCTAGACAGAACTTCAGTTTGTCATATTAATATTATAATATATAGCTATATATTGTTATAGCTATACAATCCAGTATAGGTATCATACTATTATACTTAGTATTTTAAGCGTATATATATCTATAGTTATAGCTGATATATATTTATAATTCTATTTATATATATACTATATTATATAGATATAATACATATTTATGATATGTGATGTATTTATATATATTATAATAGTATATCTATATATATAATTTTATCGAATTAACCGAAACGATATATTGTATAATATTATCTTGTGAAGAAACTTCAGCCTTATATAATACTATGCAGTTCGCATGATAAGAGCAGCGGATTGTAACTGAGAGATGAGAATTAAAATATATCTATAGTTGAAAGAAAGTAGTTTTCTTGAAGTTTTTTTCAAGAGGTCTTTGTTTCTTGTGGAATCACTCCGCAGATTATAACGCACAGACTACAAATAAGTGATCTCTCTATAATAAACTAAATGTTTTAACGTTCTAATTCTAACTGGTGATTTATCGAAAAACTATAAGTGTGTTTGATCTGACAAAAATGTCATCATTGGGAGTTCCATCAAAGCAGAATAAGTTAAAAAGGCACCTGGAGATCAAACAAACTCATTTGTGGCTTTAATCTACTTAATTTTAAAAGAAAAAAGTTTTTCTTTGAAATAAAAGAGACATGAGTAACGCGTACTGACTGGCTCGAACTGTGAATAATTAAAGGATGGTCATTCGAAGTCTAGAGAAGCGCAGCTCTGTTCTACCTATGTAGCTTAGGGCGTATTACACAAGGGAAAGGCCCATCACTCTTGTGAGATATATTGGTGAACTTGGCAGCTAAATAGATAGATCCGCATCATAAGTGGAGTGATGAATGATGTGAAATAAACAAATTCCTTCATTCAATATTATGCTCAATCTAAGAGACGTTCATTGAATTGTCAGAAAGATGCTTAAGTAAACCAAGGGATTTTCTATCACACTAGGTATTTATCTTCTTCATTTAGTTTTTACAGCTGATATTGAGACCAGCGACGAATGTCATGCATGGTCATATGCCTTGGATATTTGTTTCTATCATGTCCAGATGTTCCTGAACTGGAAGAATTTTTGTTTTGAATTTATGCCACGAATACACGGGAGAAGAACACATAGAGTAATGTAGTTGACTTTAACAAATCTTAAAAAAAATCGATTTATATTTTAGAACAGTAATCGATGTTTTTGATAATGGTGATTTGATTAGATTAACATTGCACATCTTTGCCTAATAAAAATATATATGCCTATATTATTCGTGTATAGTATTGTTTTTATATCCTGCACCGGAAATATCATGGTTTTTATATACTTATTTGTTTTATTACGTTTCGAAAATAACTGTTTTGAACGCTGATATAATTTTTTATGTTAAATAGACAGATTTTTCTGTGAATAATACATAGGAGTTATATTCGGGAAATCTTTACACCAACCTGAATACAAATTTATAAAATATAATTGCGGTTGTTGATGGATAATTCCCAGGCACCCAGTATATGTATATAATATATATACGGAAATATATATATTATATATGTATTTGATTTATATATATTATAATATATCTTTATGTATATATATAATATGTGTGTGTGTGAGACGTGTGTTAAATTTTTATCCCACAATGGGGTCACGTGTTTTGTTTTTGGTAGGATATTCTGTATTGGGTATCTTGCGTCCTCAGATGTGTTGTTTTTACTTCCGCATAGCACCGGGTAAATTTTACCAAAAATGAGGGTTCATTGTATTGATTTGTTTTTTTAATCTTTATGTCATAATATTTTTATATAATTTCACTGAAATGGTTAAGTAAGAACCATGAGTAACTGGTATGGCGGATTTCCGATGACCATTGGTCGCAGTGTGCTGGCTTTCCTGGCTTGGCTCCGCTGTTGTTTCCGTCGGGGAAAAAATGCTTTAAAGATGTATCAAACATCAATGATTTTAATATATTACTATTATACGTTAATATATGTATAGCTATTTCCGTTAGCCCTTATACCCTCCATTTAGCCTAAGTATCTTCATGTCATTCAACCGTATCTTCAAACCAGTCCTTCCTATACTTGTACGTCGTCTTTGATTTTTCTATCGGTTATACATATTTTTGTTTTAGCTTTTTGGCGATCACTCCCAGGGGGTCTGCCCTGCTTCCGCATATCTTATATACTATTGTTATCTATTTTTTTATTTATACTATCATTTATTTATTGCATCTTCCTATTGTTAAAGAGGGATCGAATGATGTAAGTGGCCATTGTTGGCGGAACTTTTCATCGAAGCCTTTGTTTGACCTATAGTAATCTGGCGATCTTAACTCTTAATCAACTTAGACCACGATAGACTAATCTGGTGGGGGTAAATTGAACTTCTTGTTATAAATAAATAAGTGTCCAAAATACACTTTAACCCAATGCGGCTATAAGCCCAATTGGTACACCGCTGGGCATCACACTTACCTATAATGCTCAGTATGCTAAATGCACTAGCAGAAGTAGCAAGGTCAGCTGAAAGAGGTCAAAAATTTGTATTCTACAGCATTGGAGGATGGGAGCAATAATTACAGGATGGAAAGTCCCATAGTTAAACTTCTTATTGGTATCACCTAGAGCCCTCTATTTGTTGACTTTATGACAAAATCAAATAATGCTCCATATATGGCAAATTAGATCACTAAGCTCACTGAAATGCACGGAGCTGATAAGTACTTAGTCATTATTGGAGCCAATGCATCAAATATGCGAGAGCATTCTTTTTACATATAAAACGTCAATGGAAAAACCTCTCAGTTTGTTTACTTATACTCTTGTGCGAGGTCTACGCTTTGCCTATTTGTTTATTTCGCTACATTCTTAAGGAGTGTGAACAGTTTAAAGTATTTTGAGGCGTGGTGTGAGAGTGTTCAATAACCATAAATTACCGAGCAATGTTTTTGAAATGGTGGATGGGCGGTTGATGTAATTAAGCGGATAGGCTGCGGATACCGGATATCCGTTGGAAGGTATAACAACGGATAACCGGTTATCCGCTGGCCGCATATCCGGTGTCGGAGTCGAGTCGGGGCAGTGGTGTTATATAATATATATGTCAGGTATATAACTATTATTTTTGAAAAAATTTCTGTCCATAAATCAATATATCTGTATCTCCAATGTTATTTTTCTTTATATTACTATTGATATGTTTTAAGTATATTATATATTTATTATAGTTATTATTATATTTATATATTATATGTTATAATTAATATTATTATAATAATCATTATTGATTTTTGACTTCGAATTTTTTTAGAAAATATGTGGAGTCCTGTGCTATACCTTTACTCCCGGTATATCGGTATATATAGTATTTATTAAATAATATATAATATATTTATATATATATATTTTATAATTATATATTATATATATTAATATATATAATATTAATAACTATATATATATATAATAGGTTATATTACTATATATACTACTTATTCATATAGTTTACGAGTATATATAACGTAGCTCATAATATAGTAATAAATATATACTTATATTAATATATCTATCTATGATATATATATACTATCCTATACTATAACGTATAATTACTTATAGGGGTTAGTACTGTATATCTAAGATATTTATTTAATCTGCTCACTTAAACAATAATAAATAAATATAGGTATTATATATATAGTTAATGAGTTTTTATTTGGGAGGTTTTTTTAGTTAAATAGTACATTTGTATCTAATTAGATTGTTTATTTTATATTTGTATAGTTTATATAAGATTGATATGTGATGAGTATATTAAGTATAGAATGATAGTTGCTATCATTCTCTCTCTACTCTAATATATTAATGGCGTATGGGTCTCATCGAGTTCTGTTACAATGAGGGTGGTCACCGTATACTGGATATGTTTATATGTATGAAGCGTGTATTGAATAATATCAGTTCGTTGAATTTATTCACTAAGGGAGGATGCGATATTATGTTTACGTTTTGTTTTGTCTCCCTGCGCTACGCTTGCGCATTATCGAAAACTTATGGTGCGCCAGAAGCCATGTCGAATAGTCGGAATGGGATGATTATCTAATATTAATTTTTTTATGGCTTTTGCGTGAGATTATGCCCACATAAAAAAATAGGTCGCGGTCTCTTCTTGTTCGGTACATATTTTTGATAACGTGTTGTACTAAGTCGTTTGGTTCCTTCACGCAATGTTACCCATATACTCGTCAAATGTTACGCAACAATGGTTTTAAATAAACTAATTTGTGAAGAAGGTTTGAAGACATATAATTCGGGTATTCAAGACCAGCTCAAAATCAGAATACATGTAATTGTAATCAACGTTGTTTAAGGTATACACAACAGATTTCATTACTCTATGAATATTTTCCCACAGCATGCAAGAAGGAGAAGACATCGTCAGGTTAGTTTCAACTTGTCAATAACATTATTTACAAATGATATGATTCGAAGACCGTTCATACATGCCACACGAATACATGCTAGCCATCTAGCCCAGGTTTTCATTCGCAGGCCAACTGTACAGTGACGCCGGGGGTTGATCTACCTTTACATGCGTTGGTTTGTTCAATGGCAATCGGCGTCAACGATCACGGGCGAGGTTACTGGGTCATTAACTGCGTACACGGTATGTTTGAGATAACTCTCCCGAGAGAAAGTAGTCCAGTGTGTTTAAGTTCGGTGTGACCGCGCAGTGCCATGGAATGGACCCCTCTTCCGATTTTCTATCTTCCGGTAAGGTGTTTCTGTGGTTCAAGGTAGGTCGTCACATAGCTAAACATTGGGTGCCCTAGGGCACTCCACTTCATTTAGTAATATATTCTTCGTTGTGATCTTAAAGGTAATGTCACTCATGCGAGGAACAGGAGGTCTGCAGGAAATGCGAGTAACGCTGTACCTGTCCAAATTTCCCCTCGTTAAGATATGAGGTGCCCGTAATGTCACAAATAGAGTATACCAAGATTTGTGCGTCCATAAAACTTGAATCGTGGAGTATCGAGACCTGGCTGATGGCTAGTGAATATTAATTATGGGGGTTTGTTTACCATGCCCACACTGTCTGATATTTCCACACCTGTTATCTATATACCGTTATTGTGAGAAAGTGAGAGATTCAAATGCTGGCGGGTCCATAAGAATTATGTGTTTTTCCAATAAGCCCGGTCATTCCATTAGAAAGGCAATCAGTGAACAAAGTCCCAGAAATCCAGGACGCCCTTTTTGTCTCACAATGCAAAGCCATGTACAAATGTGTATGGCGATTGGATACATTGTATGCAACAAAATCCGTCGTCATGGTTTCCCTTCGGTATATTCCCAAGTACCTTGTATATCTGCAGCCTGCCGATATATGAGGACTTTGGATTCTCATGGGTGAATAACAAGACGTCACCAGTTTTCGTCTGTTCGATATGTAATCGGGACACGAGCCTGCCTGTAAATATGTGAACATGAGAAGGAGGTGGAATACACTTATTCCGGAGCCCTTGTACCCTGTGAGAGCACCGTTCCTTGTAAAGCCTGAGGTCATCGTATTAGTGGGCCTCTGTCGCGTCGCCGGCGGCATAGGTGGATGACGGTTTGTCCTCCTTCTATTGGCAGGCCAGCTCTGGGCGGGAGCATGTTCCTCGTTGTTGCCGTAATGTTACACCTCCAACATCCCCGCCCTGTGCACTGGGTCTCCCATGCTTCTTTCGGTCCTGCGCTAAGCTGGTCACCCAGTGACATGTTCGCAGCCAATTGTTATATAAGGGTGCTAATAACACTCTGAGACGTACCGTTTCCAACCGGACATACGTTCATACTCGCGGTTGTGGTGGTTATGACATAATCTCCTCATATGACAGCTTGTTTAGGTGGTTGTACACATTCACATGGCCGTATTTTTAAGTCTACATAAGTACATATCAATATATCTAAAAGGGTCTGCATTGGTTATTTATTTAATTCCTTTGTTAGGCTGTATCGATATTTTAAATACTTTGGATAAATGCGTATTGAATTTACAGCGAGTTATTTCATATTGTATTTAACGTTTCGGCTTTTTGGGTAGGCACAATGATTGTCTACGGGGATGCGTCTATTGTTATGCGTACATTGCGGATAACGAAACAACGTATCAATATGTCGAGGGAGAGCCCACCTCTTTTTTATGTGCATTTCACAAAATCCATAAAAAATATATCATTCCATTCGATCATTTCGCATGTTTTGTGCACGGTTTACTATTGCGCGTGTAGCGACATCAATAACATACCATCCTCCTTATGACATTACACTAATGAAACTTATATTCATACAATCATTTTATACTTATAAAGCCCGTAACGGTGATACACGCTGAGACATAACTCGCTGAGACAAACCTGTATATATATATATATAATATATATATATAACCTTACTATATATATATATATATATATTATATTATATATTATATATATAGTATATATATATTAATATATGTATAGTATAAATATATAATATATAAAATACATTATAGTATATATAATATATTATATATAAAAATATATATCATATACTTATATGTATATATATATTATCTTACTATAGCATATAATAAATATATATAACTATATTATAATTATTATATAATATATATTATATATATATATATATAATAATATTATATATATATATATAAAAATATATTGATAGTATATTATATGTATTTTATATATAAATATTATATGTAATATATAATTTATTATAGTATATATATAATATATATATATATTATTATATATTATCAAGGTGGCCGATCCGCAATTAGGTTCCGCACTTCCGGCAATGGCGGAATCAAAATATGTTAACTTGCGATTGGCGATAAATTTGATAAAATGTTGCGGAATGCAGTTCGTGGAAGCCTATATCATTCGCACCTTTAAATTCTGCAGATTCGCATTGGAGGACTACCAAAAAAATTGTGGCATTTCAGGGCGGATGAATGACTTTGACGTGAACCTACTGGCATACTTTGTCCCTTTCAGCAACAGACGAAAAATGTATTTTTTGCATATCGGTTTTTATTAGTTTTTGTAAAAATAAGTAGTAATTAACAAAACTTAAAATGCAAGAATAAAAGTTTGAAACCAAAATTATCTTTTCTTTTATCAAATTTTCTTAAAGCTTAGTTATAATGAATATAATTTTATGGAACGTGTCGCCACCAAATTTCAGATAAATGTATTGTACAGCCAACATAAATGATTTTAAAATAATATACATTGGTACCCAACATCGAAAGTCTAAACAAGGTATATTATATGATATAATTATTAATATATATAGTATATAGTTATATTATATATATATTCTTTATATTAATATTATATATATATAATCTATATTTATATATAATAATATATATATATATTATATTATATATATATCAAATTAATTTGAATATTTCCCCAACGAGGACGAACCTACTAGGGAAGTAATTATCCGGTTTATCCGGGGCCGAAATAACCGGATAGTCAAAAAACTTGGCCGGATAGGCTCGGATACCTGGCATAGTTGCCGGATCTCCGGTCCCATCCCTAGTTTTGAAGCACATTTGATCATCTCCAATCAGAGAAAAACTCTCACGGAAAGGATTTTCATTTGAACTACTGGTAAAAGACTAGGCGGAGCAATTGTTTTGTCTACGAGCGTTATCATCCAAACAAAGTTTGTTCTTTAGGAACTAGCTTAAGTGACGAGTCTGAGCTCTTAAAAAAATGAAAGGAAGGCTTAGACGATTCTGTTTTCTGGGCTAGAGTTGAAAGGATGATAAGCAATGCTGAGGTCTTCATACAAGTTTCTCTGACAACCTCTATATATTCACAATGTTCATTCGCAATTTAACGTAACTGGAATTGATAACTGAGAGGTAAATGGAAGATTCAATCGCTACCCCCTACCAAAAAATGAGGAGCAGAATATCTTCTTCCAATCTAGATATAGAGGAAGAACTTTGTGATCAGCCCGAATTCATCTGGCAACTGATCTTTTTTATCACGTCAGCTAATTCCAGAGCAGCAAACTAAACCTACAAAATTTGCAGAAGCTATGGATTTCATAAGTAAAGTTGGTAACCAGATGGGTTTAGATACTGTAATGGTTCGTCAAGACTTGGCTAATTACCGTGACAAAGAAGGTATATGGCGTCGACAGTTTATTTGGGATGGTGTTGTTGAAGAAATATTCACACCCCAATCGCAAATGCGTGGAAGAGGCATTGCCGGGAAACTTGCATGTTATTGATATAGCTATCAGAATTCTTAGGACCTTCCTGTCACATAAGCAACCTACGAAAAGAAACCGTTGCCAAGCCACTTTCAGTGCTGGATTCACACTAGAAAAAGAAAGGATTGACAACTGAATGGAACAAAAATTACTTTATCAATCCATAATTGGAAATTGTTAAACAGATACGAAGTAGTTCCAAAAGAAATAACAAAAAAAATCAAAAGCATGTTTACAATTACAACAGAAAAAGAGCAAATATTGCTTTAGAGACCAAAATATTCAAAGCAAATAGATGTAAAGTACTCAGGAGAGGAGGAAGAGTGATAATTCATTCAGATGGAAGTAGGGAGGTAGAAGAGGGTGTTATTGCTATAATGATACATCATCAGAAGGGATCCCAGCCCATGAACAAAATGAAAATTTTCGGGACGTTATTTCTTGTCCAAGCTGATTACTATAGGTATAAACATCTGGAGCAATATATGGATGTAGAGACATGTACTGTGTACATTGTTTTTGATTAAATAAGAAAAATGTAATGAGGAGACTATATATATATATATATATATATAGTATATATATTATTATATAAATATATATATAATATATATTATATATATATATATATAATATATACTATATATATAACTATTATATAAAAATAAAATATATATATAAATAATATAGTGATGATGCATTAATTCAAATTAAAACCTGCATATTATATATATTTATATAATATAAATTAATTATTATATTTATAATAATATATATTATATATTATATTAATATATATATATAATATTATATATATATATATTATAATATATATATATACACTATTATACTATATAGGGAGAGAGTATAGTTAATATATATTATAGCTATAATAATATCTATATATATATACATATATAGTATATTATATATATATTAGATATTATTAATATATATTATATATATATATATATAGTAATATATATATTATAATATATATGTATATAGTATATATTTGGGGAAAGGCAAACCGGCTTTTTTTTTGACGAGTAAAAAAAGAGAAAGGCGGATGAGAAGGACGCATAATCGAGAAGAAAAATAAATAAATAAATAAATAAATATAAATAAATAAATAAATAATAAATATAATAAATTATATTAAAAAAAATTAATTTTAACATTCAATTATTGCAGTTCAAAGCATGGGGCCCCGCGCTGGGGCTGGCACAATCAGTCAGTCATCCGCCCTGCATCGCACAGCCTACACCACCAGCACAGCACAGCACAGCCAACAGACAGCTAACCGCAATCGACAGCCTCGGGCCACCAGACCGCAAACGCAACTAGGAACGGTTGGAGTTCTACAACAAGGTATCTCCCCTCAAACTTGGGCACCCATCTGGGGCCACCGTAAACCTCGTCGCAGACGACGGTTCGTGGCCGTGGTACCCCACAGAGGGGTGTGCTCACCCTCAAGTAGGAAATGACCGTAGAATGATCGAAACTTGGTATACAATCTTCTTACAAGGTACCCTCGGTGCAGCCGAAGTTACGTGGTCGTGCACTCCCAGGGGGGTTGCCACCCCCTCCAAGTAGGAAATGACGGTAGAACGATGAATTTTTATACACCCTTCTTATGAATGTATCCTCATACTGTGCCGAAGTAAAAGACGCTATGCCATAGTGATGGGGCTGAGCCAAATAAACTTGGAAATGTTCGATCATAGATATATAAGAACTTGGCATACATTCTTCTTATAAGGTATCCTCGACGCAGCCGAAGTAACGTGACGCTACGCCATGATGGGATGGGGCTGGGCCCAAATCTTTCAAATTGACATAGAATGATGAAACTTGGTATACACCCTTCTTATAATGTTCCTCAATACAGAAGAGTCGTAACGTGCCGCTACTCTCCCATAATGCTGTTGGGCTGTGTTTCCCCCCAAAATCTGTGAAAATTGAGAATAGAAGAATAAATTTGTGTATACCCATTACTAGGGATGTGATACATGCGATACAGAAGAGTAACGGTGCACTGTAATCCATGATGAATGGGGCTGTGCCCTAAACTTTGGGAATATTGACATAGTAGGATGAAATTTGGATTAGTATAAACCTTTCTTACGATGTAACCTCGTCGCATACGAGGTTAAGTGACACTCTATGCCCATTGAGGGATGGGACTGTGCCCCCAAAACCTTGGATATTGACGGTAGAAGGATGAAATTTTGGTATACACCTTTCTTATAAGGTAACCCGACGCAAACGAGTTACGTGTGAAGGAGGTTAAGCCTGAGCCCCGAAACATTGGAAAATGATGTAGAAGGATGAAACTCGTGTAGTATGCAATCTTTCTTATGAAGGTAACATCGTCACTTCCTCAATATGAGGTTACGTGTTTGCTACGTCCCAGCGGTTAATTGGGCTTAGCCTCAAAACCTGGAAATTCGGGTAAATAGAATTTGGAGCTGCACAACTTTATCCACATGAGGACAAATAAGGACTGGAAAGAGCACGAGGATGCATCTTACAAAAATAAGCCTGTTTTCTATAGGTGGGTACCATTTTCTATTTTTCAAAATCTTCGTTTTTCTTTTATAAACCATAACTATTTATAGTTTTTCCTAGGTTGAAACATGCATATATTGTTGCTAATTTTTATTTCAAGTTTCTTATTAATTTAAACTTTGTGTTTAATTTTTGTTTTTTTGTTTTTTAACACTTTTTTTTTTTAATTTTCAAATTGTTAATTATTTTTTATTTATTTTTTAATTTATTTTTTTTTTTTGCTTCACACACATTTTGTTTTTGCTAAATTATTTTTTAGTCGTGTTATACACATATATATTTTGCACTTTTAACCACTTTCTACTACTCAGCTACTTCAGGTCACCAAACTCTCTACGTTATATTTATTATTTTATTAAACTGCTTGTTATTTTAATCTTATTATATTATTTTTGTTTTTGAGGCGTGGATGTTCTGAAAGTTTTGGGCGCGTTTATTTGTGTTGCAGTTCTCTTTTTTATGTTTGTTTGTTGGTTGTTATTTTTATCGTCTTATGTTTTTTTTTTTTTTGTTTTGTTCTTTTGTTTTTGTCGGGGGGGGGGGGGTGTGTTTATTTTTTTTTTTTTTTTGTTGATTTGGGTTTTTTCAGTTTTTTTGTGTTCCTCTCTGAAATTTAGACTCAACCTTGATTTTTTTGGGTAAAGTTATTTTGAAAGTTTAAATTTAATTGCTTAAAAAGTTGTTCTCGGTAGCATAGTTGTTTTTGTTGGGTTTGTTATTTGGACGTTTTCTTGTGAGTGAATATTTTTTGTTAATGTGATTATTCTACTTAATTGAATAATTATTAATTTAGATTTGAATTATTTTAGATTGTTGCAAGTAAATTTATTTTTTATTTTTTCTACGTTTTTTAGTATTATTAAAGTTTTTAAGTTTTATTAATTTTGATCTCTAGTTTGTTTTTGTTTTTATTGTTTTGTTATTTTTTATGTCCTCCTATATAGAGCAATGTAGGAAGAAACAAGCTCTTGCAAATGATGTTTTGCTAGCGTGTAAAATACTAGACTAACAAGATGTTTGTTTTTCTTTGTGTTTTTGTTTCTTTATTTCTTTCTTCTCCCTTATTGTTTTTCTTTTTTTTTTATGGTGTACCGAACAACTGCGTAATGTATGTTTGGAGTGTGTTGGTTTTTTCTGTCGGGTTGGCATGTCGGTAGCACTTTCTGTTTAGTTAGGTAACTTAGGGGACTTTACTATGAATGTATACTTGGGGTGGTTTGTTATTACAGATGTTGAAGAGGTACTACTACGGGAAAAAACGCTTCAAAGGGATCAAACCCTAGTGGTAGGTTCGTGTTCTTCATGCTATTCGTATGATAAACAGACGACATTATATTTAACCTTTCCACCAAAAATTAAAGGTTTTGCAGCGTCATCTATCGCCATATTGCGATAATAGGAACACATATACTGATACATAAGAGGGCAATGAGGTTAACAAAAATAATTAAAAAGTTAAAACCTAACCTATGAATTATGCGAATATTAAATTAACGGTTAATAATAATAATAATAATAATGAGACTAATAATAAATAAATAATAATAATAATAATAATTAAATGAAGGTAAATGAAAATAATGCCGTAATACTATATTTGAATGAATCATCATAAGTTAATAATGCTTTATAACTCCAAATAATAATAAATAAAAATAATCATCCATGCGTCATTTCAACATAATAAATTAACAAGGCGTAGGTAAAATTGGGTAAAAGGAAGAAAAAAAAAACAAAACGGTAAAGACCATTATGTTAAATTAAGGCAATATTGAATTGGTAATGTGTTCTGTGAAATGACAAAGAAAAAGAAGTGGCAGGATTTATTTTTTCCGGTGCTTCACACACACACATCGATATATACAGTGCTTATAATCACAGCTTAGCTGCTACTTATATGGCTCAACACAGTATGGTGAAGCGCATGCGGGTTTAGCTCGTGATTCAATTCCTTCAAGGCTTAGGTGGATTCTAGTGGAGGAATTCGTAGAGAGCTTCCCCTTCTCGAATAGGAGTGCCCGTGGGAGCATAGCATTTTTTTTATATAAAAAAGACAGCTCAACGGCAGGAGAGCATCTGGGGTTTAAGGGAGGGGTACTAGGATAATGGGAGATGAAAGACTGAATGTTAAGCTAAATGAAGAATCATAATGTAGAATCAATCATAAAGTAACTTATGAGAGAGTATGCCTGAAAAAACGGAAATATAATGGAAAGAAATTAAGATCTGTATATGTAAATGTTTGGGAGTGAAAACGTGTCGAACTGTAGAGGAAGAAGATGATAAATGGGAAAATAAAGTGATTTTAGCACTTTCAAAAAATGAAAAAGGATGGTAAAGACAAATTTTCACAGAATAATGGAAGAATGGGAAGAAATAAATAGTGTATATTAATGAAGATAGAAACATAGTAAAAAGTAAAAACAACATCAGAAAATCTGAATTGGAATAGGGTTTAAATTTCTGTTATTATTATTTTGTTTTATCTTTTTACAGAGATTGTACAATTTGACTATTCCTAAATGGGCTTCAATGACATACCGCGAAATGAATATTGAGACCGATTTCTTCTTTCAAATGCATTCATATTCTCGAGAGTTAAAGAGGCTTAGAGGCGGGCCATTATTAAAGAAGATAACTGAAAGTTGAAAGGGTGAAACCCTTCCTGAGTGTATAACTCAAGGACTAGCAAGGAAACCATTACGCCGAGAAATGTTTTTCTAAAGTGCTCTAGGATCAAGAGTTTCGGGCCAGAAGGAAGAAGATGCTGGTCCAACTGGCACTACCTGGGAGATGGTATATATATATATATATATATATATATATATATATATATATATATATATATATATATATATATATATTTTATATATATCTTTTATATATATATATATATTTTTTTATATATATATATACTTACATGACATATATCTATATTATTTTTATATATATATATATATATATATATATATATATATATATATATATATATATATATATATATATATATATATATATATATATATATATATATATATATATATATATATATATATATATATATTATATGACATCGTGAGTTAAATGAATCCATTAATTTTGTGTTTAATGAAAAAAAAATATCACATTTTATTAGTATATAATACTAACAATAAATTAAAATAATAAAAAGAAAGATATGAAATTTTGAAATATTAAAAATTAAAGAACTAATAAGCAATAACGTACATTTTGCATGAGAACGAAAATGTTTTTTTTAGTGTTAAAATGTGAAAGAATTTAAGGTAGGTAAAAAAAAATAATGCTTCGGGGTAAAATTCAGTCCTTATTGTTTTTTTTTTCATATATTGATTCTGTATATACTTAACAAAACTTATCATAACCTGAACTAGGAGGGTCCTAAGCCAAAACCTAACCTATATGGATCGACAATGCAGTAAACCTATACATAACCTGTGTGGATCGACGATGCAGTAACACTATAATTAACCTAGATGGATCTACTTTGCCGTAACTTTTTTTTATCTTGTTTTAGGTTTTTTCTAAATAAGATTTTTGCATTTGAGAAATTATTACGAAGTCTTCTCGTTCTCTCGATAACTGCCAAACGTACGATGCTTAAAAAAGTACGATTTTATTAAATAATTATCTTTTTTGTTTTAATTTAATTTTTTTTATCTTGTTTATCAACTGAAACTTATTGTTAGTATCATATATATATATATATATATATATATATATATATATATATATATATATATATATATATATATATATATATATATATATATATATATATAATATTTATAACTTTACCATAAAAGTAAATTGTCTTTCGCATAAAAGGAGTCGGAAGGTAAAATATGTAAGATCTCGCAACCAACGGAAAGAAATTGAATGTCTCAATCTATGTATATATATATATATATATATATATATATATATATATATATATATATATATATATATATATATATATATATATATATATATATATATATATATATATATATATATTAAATCTCTGTCTCTTTTACCACACTTTTCCTAACAACCTAGCCATAAAAGCCCCTCAGTAGGAACCTAATGGATCTTGTTAGCCTCCCAGTAGGATCTAACCTTAATGGATCTTTCTTAGCACCCCCAGTAGGACTCCAACCCACCGATTTTTTTAACCTTTCTAAAGCTAATAATGAGCAACTTAATATGTCACTTAAAAAAATAATGAATTATGATGATTATTATGAGCCATGTGAAGATAAAATAAATGAAATATATATATATATATATATATATATATATATATATATATATATATATATATATATATATATATATATATATATATATATATATATATATATATATATACTTAATCTTAAACTTTTATTAAAAGGCAGGCGAGTTATAAAAAAAATACCCTTCAGGACACATTTTAAATCGCTTTCGACAATTACTTTTAGTACACCGGAAATAAAAATTAAAATTTTCATTATAAATACTACATTCCTTATCACAAACACAAGTTTTAGACTCTAAAATTAACTTATAATACATTATAAATGCTAGCAACGTTGTTTTATCAGAAAATATACAATCTAAGTCTAACACATCCATTTTCAATAAAGGTCAAATAAGAACTGCTTCGAAAACTGTCCGAATAATGTCTTTACTTTTAATAAAAAAGGACAAATTCTAATAAAATGGACAATTTGACAACCTTTGTTAAAACCAAATCTGTCAGTCTATCTAATATTAAATATATATATATATATATATATATATATATATATATATATATATATATATATATATATATATATATATATATATATATATATATATATATATATATATATATATATATATATATATATATATATATATATATATATATATATAACCTTCTCTGTTATACGTATGGGTCTGTTTTGTACTGTTTTTAATTTTTTCCCAAGTCAGGTCCAGCTCAAAGCCGACATGTCCCGACACACAAGTTTTGAAAGTATGCAAGTCAAACGCTATTAGAAAAAATGATTAATAAAGTGTGTTCCAGACTTTACCAGTGTAGTGCATATAAGATTGAGCATAGCGGTTAAGTCTGAGGTCACAGAGTTGGACAGAGGAAGGATGAAACTGTAGCAAGGCGTGTCGCACGAGCCCTTCTCCACGGAGGAGAGTTCAGAAGAGTAGTGTCCGTTTTAAGAGAGAGAGAGAGAGAGAGAGAGAGAGAGAGAGAGAGAGAGAGAGAGGTTTCAGAAGAGCTGTGTTCGTTGTAAGAGAGAGTGTTCAGAAGAGCTGTGTTTATTGTAAGAGAGTTCAGAAGAGCTGTGTTAGTTGTGCGAGAGTTCAGAAGAGCTGTGTTCTTTGTAAGAGAGAGAGAGAGAGAGAGAGAGAGAGAGAGAGAGAGAGAGAGAGAGAGAGAGAGAGAGAGAGAGAGAGTTCAGAAAAGCTGTGTTCGTTGTAAGAGAGAGAGAGAGCGAGTTCAGAAGAGCTGTATTTGTTGTAAGAGAGAGTGTTCAGAAGAGCTGTGTTCGTTGTAAGAGAGAGAGAGAGTTCGGACGAGCTGTGTTCGTTGTGAGAGAGAGAGAGTTCAAAAGAGCTGTGTTCGTAGTGTGTGTGAGAGAGAGAGATCAGAAGAGCTGTGTTCGTTGTAAGAGAGAGAGAGAGAGAGAGGAGAGAGAGAGAGAGAGAGAGAGAGAGAGAGAGAGTTCAGAAAAGCTGTGTTCGTTGTAAGAGAGAGACAGAGTTCAGAAGAGCTGTGTTCGTTGTAAGAGAGTTCAGAAAAAAGCTATGTTCGTTGTAAGAGAGAGTTCAGAAAAGCTGTGTTCATTGTAAGAGAGAGAGAGAGAGAGCTCAGAAAAGCTATGTTCGTTGTAAGAGAGAGAGAGAGAGAGAGAGAGAGAGAGAGTTCAGAAGAGCTGTGACGTCATAATTCGACGGGCAGAAATATACTGGAGAGAGAGTTAGTAGGACCAGGAGAGTTGATAAGACGAAAAGCCTTAGACTCCACCTTTTTAATGAGCTGCGTAAGGAGTGGAACCAAATCAGACGTATGATGCATACTCCATACTGGAGCGAACGTTACCCCCTCCCTATAAAGAGCAAACAACTTGGGTGGCTTGAGGAAATTCCGAAGGAGCCTGAGAACACCCAGCTTCTTATAGGAGCTTCTTTAGATAGAGAAGCAATGTGATTCTTCCAATTAATTAATAATAATCACGAGAAAAACAAAACGCCAAGAATATTAAGAACAGACGAAGGTCTGAGTTGTGCTTTCGAAGATGTTGTAGGTGTGGGTTATGTCAAGTAGTAAGGTGAAGGAGGTGGATTTCAAAGGCAGTGAAAACTACAATATATATATATATATATATATATATATATATATATATATATATATATATATATATATATATATATATATATATATATATATATATATATATATAAATTATACGCTAAGCACTTATAAATTGTAACTACCCATCTGATAACAAGAACAGATAACAATAATAACATAATGAAAAAAATAATAAAGGAAATTTATTAAATATAACATATATATTATATAATATCCTTTGTAATTGCTAAACTGTATTTGAAATTTACGAAAACATCCTGGCTAAACATCCTTTAATGCCAGGATTTAGAAATAATTCATACGTGTTACCAGGGTTGGTGATTTTTTTGATTTTTTTAAAAAAATCAAAAAAATCAAACAAATCAATGATTTATTTGATTTTTTTATTTATTTGATTTATTTGATTTTTTCAGGCACAAATTGCCTTTTTAATTATTTTGATAAAATTAGTAAATAATCCTAATTATTACCTAATTAATAAATAAGTTTAGTAATTATAATTATTATTTAGTTTAATCAAGTTATTTAAATTATATATATACTGTATAATATGAGTAATCAAATTTTATTTATTTCTCTATTGAAAATAATTTGAAACTACATTGATGAATTTGCTTATTATATAGATGAAATATACTTATCGTTAATCAGGTGATAACTAGTAATAATTATTAATTTAGAAAAAAAAAAATTGATTTTTTTGATTTTTTGATTTTTTTTTTTTTTAGGCACAAATTGCCTTTTTTTTATTATATATATATATATATATATATATATATATATATATATATATATATATATATATATATATATATATATATATATATATATATATATATATATATATATATATATATATATATATAATACAATTATTACTTAATTAATAATAAGTTTAGTAAGTATAATTATTATTTAGTTTAATTAAGTTATTTAAATTAAATATATACTGTATAATATCTGAGTAATCTAATTTTATTTATCTTTATTGAAAATGATTTGAAACTACATTGATGAATTTGCTTATTATATAGATGAAATATACTTATCATTAATCAGGTGATAACTAGTAATAATTATTAATTTAGAAAAAAAATTGCCTAAAAAATCAAAAGAAATCAAAAAAATAAAATCAATGATTTTTTTGATTTTGATTTCTTTGATTTTTTTAGGCACAAATTGCCTTTTAATTATTATTTTGATAAAATTAGTAAATAATCCTAATTATTACCTAATTAATAAGTTTAGTAAGTATAATTATTTAGTTTAATTAAGTTATTTAAATTATATATACTGTATAATATCTGAGTAATCTAATTTTATTTATTTCTTTATTGAAAATGATTTGAAACTACATTGATGAATTTGCTTATTATATATAGATGAAATATACTTATCATTAATCAGGTGATAACTAGTAATAATTATTAATTTAGAAAAAAAATTTGCCTAAAAAATCAAAAAATCAAAATGTCAATGATTTTTTAGATTTTTTGAGGCACAAATTGCTTTTATTATTATTTTGATAAAATTAGTAAATAATCCTAATTATTACCTAATTAATAATAAGTTTATAGGTATAATTATTATTTAGTTTAATTAAGTTATTTAAATTATATATATATATATATA
>JABUQX010136727.1:25000-27804 GCA_015478945.1 Trachelipus rathkii
TATATTATTATTATTATTATATTATTATATTATTATTAGTATTATATATATATATTATTATATTATTATTATTATTATATTATTATTATTATTATATATATATATTATATTATATATATATATATATTATATATACATATATATATTTATATTATTATTATTATATTATTAGTTATATATATTATATATATATATATTATATATATATATATATATATATATATATATATATATATAAAGTGGAAGGACCAAATATTAAATTTTCTAAGAAAAAAATGGGAATAATCTATATAAATTTCTAAAATCATCTTACCTGATGTTAACTTTAATGGCCAGGCATTAGAGTAAATAAAGTCCGAGATAACATTTTCAGTTTTTATGTAAATTTTTCGATGTATTTAGAGGAGGGAAAGTCCAGTAAGTCTTTCATCTCCAATAGTATTTCTCAAGTAGGTTTTCAGATGTCATAATGTTGAAAAGCTTCTTTCTACTGAAGCAGTAGACACGGGTAAAATTTCCAGTATTTGCAACAAGATGTAAATATTTGGAAATTGTGACTGCGAACAAGAAACTAGTCTGTCTATTGCTGTTTTTGGACGATCTGTGCTGTGATGCCATTTCAACTTCCATAAATCCCATTCTGCTTTTACTAAATCTTCAATTGGGCTTTCGAGATCTTCTTTGTAAAATGTTACATCTTTTTTCTTCTCATATGGCACATTACACCTGTTCTGTATGACAAATTGCAAGGAAGATATAATTTCTTTATGATTTAAAACCTCTCTCCAAAATGGTATAAAATGGATGTGCGATAATAAGTCTGTGGGTCAGAAGTAGGAATGTTTGGTCTGTATTTTTGGAATTTGTTAATTTTTGGTTCAGCAATTTAAATACCCAGCTCAGATTCAGATGCGCTTACACATTCTTCAAAAATCTACTGAAATTCTAATGTTGCATTTTCTCTGATGGCTTCAAGTTTAGTTTTAACTAGATTCACTTCATTATATGCACTCACCAAATCAATAACGTGTGTCTGCAATCGTTTTGAAAGATTGTTTGTTAAACTTAATAGTCTGTTTAAAACAAAAAAGGAAACCAGAAAAGATGCGCTATAAACATTGTTTAGAATTAAGGTAGCTTTTTTTGACTGATCTCCAACTTCACATTTATTTGTTCTAAAGCAGCTATTATCGGGTTTATCATCTCTTTAAATAATAAAACTGATTCATTCAGTTGGCTCCAGCGAGCTTTGCAAACTTTTTTAATCTCTTCTTGCTACTCTTAGGAATAAGTTCTTCTATTTTTTTCTTCAAACACTTTTGTCCTCTTAGCACTTACAAGAAAAAATGTACAACATTCTGATATTATTCCAATTGCACTTCGAATATTTTGAACTTTAGAAGCATCTGTGAGGCATAAATTTAAGCAATGCAAAAAGCAGTGAGTATAAATAACTTTGTGACATTTTTCCTTTATTACTCTCTGAACACCCCTGAACTCACCACTCATTGCTTCTGCACTGTCATACCCCTATCCTCTTAGATTATTCATATACAAACCAAGTTCAGTTATTTTTCTCACTAATTTTGTAAGACTTTATTCCCGTCAAATCATTTCCTGAGACGAAACACAAAAAATCTTTGACGGTAAGAGTTTCAATATCAACGTAACGCACACACAACGAAAATTGTTCCTTCTGGAACACATAGGTCGTCTCATCGGCTTAAGACAGTAAAAAAAATTACTTTTATTTATGTTTTGCACAATTTTATGTTGAATGAGATGCGTAAATGACTGAATTAGAGTATTTTGGACTGAAACTGATATACATGGTATTTCTAGCACTAGTTTTTAAATGTTCAGAAAGAACTTGGTCTCCAGTATTAGCACGATATCTAAAAGACTGAAAATTGCCATCGTTTCCCACAGGCCAAGAGAGTTCGATTCGACCTGAGTCATGATGTCCACGTAACGATAAATTTTGCTTATCACAGAATCGAACTGTTTCAACAATTGGAATTAGCCGCTTTCCACTCTTCGGCCTCCCTTTTCTTCTGACTGTCAATCTGTTTGTCGATGCTCTCGATTTTTCCTTGAACCTGCTTTTCTACACCAAATCTCTTTTCTACCGATTCTTTGTGATATTTAGTTACCTCGTGTTTTTTGAAAGATTCAATGGCTTTCTTTAAGTTTGAATACGGTCTCGAGACAAAACCCTAATCCTGGTATTTTCCTTTACCTTCTCCTTTTTTTCCAAAAACAATACACATTTTGAGCAATAAACCCCAAAGTTTTTATCAGAGTAAGCTAACCACTTAATATCATCAAGCCACTTTCTTTGAAAATATCTTTCCCGACCTTTGCCTTCCTGAGCAGGAAATATATATTTTGAATCTGGTTTTCAGAGATATTTTAATATTTCCACTATGAAATTGCCAATGTCGTTGAGATGAACAATCCTTTCTGTATTCCTTGATTGCGCCTGACTTATAGACGCTTGTGAAGGAAAAACATCACCATCTACTTGAGACTTTTCAGCTGCTATCGCAGTTACAGAAGTTCCAGGAGAAACTGAGAATATCTCTCTCTCTCTCTCTAATATATATATATATATATATATATATATATATATATATATATATATATATATATATATATATATATATATATATATATATATATATATATATATATATATATATATATATATATATATATTGAAGTTATGCACGAAAAACGCGAAAGCGTTTCAATGATAAATGCGAAACGGTTAAACACCCAAACAACTGAACGAAGTAATACCG